>VYYJ01001640.1:0-28444 GCA_021029165.1 Cyphoderus albinus | reverse complement strand
CATCTTCATATTTAAATTATTATGTATGATCTGCTTCGGCTTCGGCTGCCCTAGCCCTAGCCATCACGCCAACAAAAGTACTGCATTCTTCACTTGCAGAATTTAGAATCAAATCTGCCAAGTCTTTAAATAATCATGTTTGGAGAACTAAATGGCTGTAGTTTAGTGATTTAATTAAACTTGAAATTAATCAACTCAAATGACACTGAAACAGTGTGCCCAAAATGTTAAGTATCCGTTTCATTGTCAATAACCTCCCGAGGAAATATTTCAGTGGTACGCATTCCGTTATGATTTTTTTACCATGTCCCGCTTTGACACGCAGAGCCATTCATGTCATTCATCGTCATCATCCGCAAAGATTACGGTTTCAGATTGGAGCAACAATGACAAATTGGCAACCCCTCTGACAGGACAATTATGCATAACCAAGTGCATCAATACGGTGTAATAATAAAAATAATAAAATCAATGTCAATCAGCTCTAAAATCGCATCCATCTAAGTTGCCAATTCATGTGGGCACAATTCTTACATGCAATCTTGGCCAATAAAATGTAGTTTGAACAAATTTGTCCATTCATCCTTCAAACAGTTTGTGACTCTGTTTGGCGAGCTCGCAGAGAAAAGAAATTATCGATAAGATTGATCGGCCCACAAGAAACAGGGTAACGAGAGAAGTGGATTATTCGTGGAAACACGAAGTGACGTCCAATTGTGCCGCGCAGAGAGACAATCCTGTGGAGCTCGATACGGTTTCAATATAAATCACCAACTTCGCCACATGTGACTGCGACCCAGGTCGAAATTTGTTCGGTTGAAATTATGCAGTTATTAAATACCAGAAGGAACATTGACTTACAAGAGGCAGTACTGCTGTATGTTTTTAATTTTGCGCATAATTTTTAATGCAGCTTACGCTAACATCATTGCCTCTGACCTGGGTTTGGGTTTATCAATAATTCAATTCGGATTAAACATCGATACAATTGGGGTTGAGATTTTGTGTTTAAATAAAGCAATCTCTTGATCTTTAATTTACTGGATTGCGTAATAAGTGAATCGGGGTAAATCAGATGAGAACATTGAAGCTTTAAAATGAATTGAAAGTGATAGGAAGCCCTTTTCTTTATCTTAGCAGATGTCACCCAAAGAAATTGTGTCCACATTTTGTCCCGATGATATTTATTATTACTAAAAAGGTACAAAGATAAACTGGCATAATGCTGCCAGCGGGCATTTTTATTGTGGTAAAATGCAGTCGACCTTTAGTAATAAGCCTAGTGAAAACCAGCAGCGGGTCATGTTCCCAACTAACCAATAATATTACATTTATTTCCTTTCTCTCACACACAGAGACAACATATGCGCAGCGACATTTAATGGATGCACATTAATAATTTTAAGGGTCTCTTCTTCTTCACTATACCGATTATTTTTCTTCGTCAAAGGATTCGTCTGAGATGGCCTCGGGGCCATTAAGTAAAAGCTGAAGGGACGCGTTTTTGATGGAGGGTAGCAGTAACCGCGACATTGATATTCCCTATCTTCCCACAATCTCCGCCAGTGATGACACACGGGATGCGACAATGATGACGATACCACTTTTATCCCTTCCAATGAATGCACTAATGATGTTCTGTCTTTTGACATTAAAAAGGGTTCCTTTTAATAGCCGTATCATCATGCTAAATAAAAAGCCGGTCTCGTCTTATTGATGAACCCATTGTGTATAATAATGAGCACTCAAGATAAGGGATCAAGCCTTTTAATACCACTTTTACGCTTGACCATGCTAAAAATGATGGAGGTGGGTTTACTTTTTTCTCTTTGTGGGTTCAAAATCTCAAAAAAATCTCTCATAAGCAATGCGATGGCATTTTTGTGACATTCACCGATTCAGAAATTTATTTTTGGAGTTTCTAATCCAGAAGAACAAAGGGTGGTGGCTAATCTGTGGTTTTTAGAGGAGTTTCTTTTCTCTGGTTGAGAGTCGAGAGCAGCATACTTTTGGTTTTCTTAGCTTATTGGTTTAGAATAGGGTTTTGTCTCATTCATCATGTTAATTGAAGCGTGGACATTTCAGAGCAAAGGTATTTTTCTGTAATGCTTACAAAGAAGAAAGCTTAATAAAAGGAAAAGCATTTTTGTGGGTGACATTAAACAATTTTCGAGTTCTGCCAGGATTAAAATGAACGTTGATAATCTAATGGATAAAAGATTTGTTGACAAATGTATAAACGTGGGTTTGTGAAAGGTGAGTTCATTTCCGAGATGGAACACTGAAGGCAGTGAGGCTAGAAAAACGTGAAAAATAAAAGGTATACATAGATTCCGCCACTTTGTTTTAAAATGTTGCAAATTGCAAATTCGGGTGTTTTTAATTCCGTAACACAGGTTTGGTAAATAAGGTGCGGTTTGATATAATGTCCCTGATCATTTTCAGTTTGTGAACCAGTAGAATTCATTTGGAAACAGTTTGGTTTTACTATTTCCTACTTTCAAAACGATAAGCCCTTAGAGAAAAAAGGGTAGAATTACTAAACAGTAAATTGCATATATTCAATCGGAGGAATTGGAGAATTCGGAGGATATGGGCAATAAGAAGCAAAAAAGTAAACCAAAAAGCTAAGAAATATCAACAAGTGTGTAAGTGTAAATAGGTAGATGCATAATATGCATGTCTTTCAGCGTTTAGTTCAGTAGCCAACTTTCTTTTCGAGAGACTCTTGGCTACCTCTTTTGGGAGATCAAGGGACTCTCACTTAGTCCTCTTAAATCGAGCTGAAAAACTCTTACAAAAAGGAAATGCTTCACTGGTCAGAAGGTGGCTGTACACTTGAGGTTGAATTATTTTTTATTGTTTCTTGTTAATTTCATTACATCAGTCAATGTGATTAGTCAAACCAAGAATTTTATTGGCCTTGTAAGCTTTTAGATTTCAGTCATGAAAAAAATGAGTTTTCAAGATTTCAGACAAAGACAATATTCTTCGGCCGAGTACGTTTCCGGAGCCGGTCGCCAAGAAGAATTCCAACAGCATTCGCATTCCCGTATGACGCAGCTTGGTGCAACCTGTACAAAGAGGAGTACAAGAGTCGGGCCGGACGTCCACTGACCCGGAATTGTCTGTTTGTTAAGTAATTACCCTTGATCATTCCAACTGCGACATCATGCCCCAATGACACTGCGATTAGGAAACACAATGGTAGATAAAAATGAACCCAATATTTTCTCAAAATACATGTAGATGTGAATGACTCACCTAAAACCCCCATGTGAATGTAATAGAACGGCTGCTCCGTCGGCTTTCCTTTCATGTCATTCCTAATTTTTTTCGCTAGCCATGTTGCTTGCTGATGGGCGCACTGAGCAGTAGCTGGTCTCGTCTTTTTCAGATCTAATGGATCAGGACAACTTCAGGACGAGACAAATAAAAAAATGCAAATGAGGACCAATTGACCAATCAATTACATTTATCACAAAAATTCCAACGGTTATGAATAGTACTCGACGAGAGCTTTCGAATGATGTGCCACACATCATCCAACTCGAACGGTAGTTATTAGAGTAATATACCTGGCGCAGTCTCCAAAGGCAAAAATGTCTGGGTCCTCCGTTCTCAGGGTACAATCCACCTTGATTCTATTGATGGGGTCCAGTTCCAAACCGATGTTCTGGAGCCATCCAGGCGCTTTAATCCCTGCCGTCCAAATTTTGATACATTTCTCCAAAGTCTTGCCGTCACTCATCACGAATCCCTTCTCGTTCACCTCTTGAATCTTGCAGTTTGTCTGAATAGCAATACCTCGTTCGTTAAGTTCGTTCTCCGCGTATTTCTGCATGTACTCAGGAAGCCCAGGCAAAATGGTTGGAGACGCCTCCATGATTGTGATTTCAAGCTGCTCTTTATTTATTGAGGCACCGTACGCATGCATTTCTCCCAATTTGTGGTGAATTTCGCAGGCTAGCTCTGAGTAATATTTTAATTTAAGGCAATAATTATTTGCAAAATATGAACTGGTGAGGTGAGGAATACGAAATCCTGAAACTGTGCAAAACCAGTGACCTAAAACATACCGACTCCAGTGGGACCAGCGCCCACAATCCCAACTTTGATATGGGGAATTTTCTTGAACGCGACGGCAAGTGTTTGACACAAAAATGAAGTACGAAGCCGTATGGCTTCAGTTTGTGAGTCAAGCCGAAAACAGTTTTCATAGACGCCTTTTGCCCCAAACGAGTTTGTCTTGGCTCCCACGGCTAAAACGAGAGTGTCATAAGCGACCTCCCGAGGCCCGTAGATCTCATTCCCTTCGTTGTCCAACACTGGGCCCATCTTGATCGTCTTGTTGGATCGGTCCAGTCCTGTCATCCATCCATAGTGAAACCTGTACTTGCTCTTATACCCATGACTAAAATAGTTAAGCTCGTCCTGGCCTACATTAAGCGTCCCGGTGGCCACTTCATGGAGAAGGGGTTTCCAAATATGGTTCTATTTTTACAGCCGACAAAGAACAGTTAGTCAATTTCGCAATTATTAATGGGCAAGGTAAATTAAATTTAAAATCTTTCAACATAAAAGAATGAAACTTTAATTGATTTTTTAAATTTTGATTTGATTACAGGAGTGCCATCAGCCAGATAAACTCTTGCCTTCCTTTGTTTTCCAAGTGTTTTACCCAAAGAAGTTACCAGTTCTAAACCTCCGGCGCCCCCTAAAATTGACGAGGTTTTAAATGCATGAGTAATTAAAAATTCATGAATGCAGTACAGAAAGAAAATCAGAACTTTGTTATGTAAATCCTAACCACCAACGACAATAATACGTGGGATTTCAGCAGACGTCCGTCTCAGAAAAGACATATTTACATCAAAGCCAAGGCTAATATTATCCTAAAATGGAAAATCGACATTGAACAGATTGATAAAAATGATAAGATATCAAAACTGTCATTTATATAGATAATTGAAATGTGCGTTTGTTTTTACTCAGTGTCGAGCAATTTGTGATATTTACCTGAGTGAGGTGAGGTAAGGTCGCTCAACGCGGCAGAAAAGAAAAAAAAAGGTTCGAAAATGGCAAGTTCGCGTGAATGTTAAAAATTGCAACTCCAATAAACTGGAGAAAGTGAAGAGTGAAAAAATCTTTTTTTTATTTCTATGTGAACGAATTATCAAGGTTTAAGCTGTAAACTGAATTTTATTCATTCTACTCCAGGAATTCTCATAATTTCATGGAAACATCACTGGAAAATTCACGGAGTTTCCAAACACATTTTTTGTCAAAAATCCCAAAGACATTTCAAACTCGGTTTTGTTGTTGCATCAATTGCATGAAATTCCAAAACGCATTAACAAGGTTTTGGTGTTTAACGTCGTGAACTTTTTCTTTGGTCTTGCCCAGATTAAAACTGTTTGTTTTTAAGTTTTAAGACTTTTTAGAGTGAGTCTGAGTTGAACTTGAGTGACTCCACTCCGTTTACAACGTGTATTTAGAGAGGTAGAATAAAAAATCCTTTTGATTTTACAAGACATCATCAGTCATCATGGGTCAAACGCTGAGTGAGCCGCTGACAGAAAAGCACTCGGCTTCCTGTGAAAACGAGAGGTTTAAGGTAAATTAATTTTTACAGATCTCGTAATTGTGAATGACGAGTTTGAAAATATTTAAAAATTCCGATTATTTTATAATTTTACTTGCAGGTGGGATCCAGTTCGATGCAAGGATGGCGCGTTTCAATGGAAGGTCTCCTTTTTACCTCTAAATTAAATATTACAAATCAAATTAAACATTTTTATTGATTAATTGAATTAAAATATACTGATAAATGTGAAATACCCTCTGCTAGACTCCCACGTGCACCTCCTGTCCCATCCGGACGATAAGGCCGCCTCATTGTACTTTCTATAAAGTTTTATTTATAATTAATGTAAATGCATATAAAACATCTTAACATTAAAGTGTTGAATTTTCATCTTTTCTTTTTATATCTTACCGTAGCTTCGGGGTGTACGACGGTCACGGAGGTGCCGCTATTGCCAAGCACGCTGGAAATCAAATCCATAAGATCCTGATTGA
Organism: Cyphoderus albinus; assembly: GCA_021029165.1. NCBI lineage: Eukaryota > Metazoa > Arthropoda > Collembola > Entomobryomorpha > Paronellidae > Cyphoderus > Cyphoderus albinus. The sequence goes on along the minus strand of VYYJ01001640.1, from coordinate 22,363 downwards.
GAGACCAGAGTACAAGAACGGGGATATCTCAGCGGCTTTCCGTGAGACGTTTCTCGAGTTTGACAATGCGATGCTGAAGGATGACAAGTACAAGCATGAAGTGTCCGGGACCACCGCCAACACCATTCTCATCAAAGGCAATAAACTGTACTGCGCGAATGTCGGCGACTCCAGGGCTGTTGCTTCCATCAAAGGGGAGTGTCATGAGCTATCGTTTGACCACAAACCCACGAATCCAAAGGAGGAAAAGCGAATCAAAGACGCAGGTGGTTGGGTCGAGTACAATCGGGTGAACGGGAATCTTGCTCTTTCTCGAGCTCTTGGTGACTTCAGCTTCAAAAGGAACATTGGAAAGGCTCAAAAGGATCAGATGGTGTCCGCCTTCCCGGATGTCGAGGAGCGCACCATCACCGACGATTGGGAATTTATCATTATGGCTTGCGACGGGATCTGGGATGTGGTCACAAACGAGGAAGCTTGCGACTTTGTGCGATATCCACTTGGAACTGGGACGGAGCCGGATAAGATCTGTGAAGAATTGATGACAGCCTGCCTCGCCCCGGACTGCCAAGTTAAACAAGTTTTAATTAAAAATATTATTATTATCATGTAAATGTCTAATATTTAATAATGTACTTTAATGTGGCGGACTGCCAGATGGGAGGACTTGGCTGTGACAACATGACCGTTATCCTCATCTGCTTTCTCAATGGACAATCATGGACCGACTACTGTTCGAAAATTGCAAGCACATTGGACTCCAGCTTACTGAGCTTCACGAAACGGATATCCGAATATTCATCAGATTTCACTGACACCACGTTTTCAGAAGACGACGATGTCGATGTTATAATAAAGACGGAGGCATCTTCTGCCGAGCCCTCACTGCACTTGGCGTCACAGGTGGAATCCACAGCATCGAGTAAACCTCTGCCTCCAGATGAGACGACACCTTTAGAAGCCCTTCAGGACGTGATGCAGGCGCAAGACTACGTCCACAATGAGCAAGAAGGGGAAGTTGTTGTAACGCGTGTGGCATCACCATCAGCTGGTGGTAGTGGGACTTCTGGTAAGAAAGGAAGCTCGACGACAGTGGTTCCCGGTAGCGGCACTGATGACGTCTCGGCGAGTGAAGTTCTCACCACAGGTGACTTGTTCAGTATTATGAGTGAAGAGGTCCTGCCCAACACACTTCCAATAGCCGAAGAGAGTTCTGAAACCAGTGAGACTGTTGGACACCAGAAGCATCAGAAAAAAGATTCCACAGCCGGTAAATCATCGGCCACGAAGAAGACGCCTTCGAAGAGGAACAACAAAAAGTAAAATACTAAAATTAATTTTAACAGGGGCTTTCACAATTTGTCCAATAATGATAATGAGTGCTGAAAATTGCATTAACACTGGTAAAATGCCAATTCGATTTTATAACATTTACTAACAATTTAGTAATAACTTCAGTGAAAGCAAAGCTCTAATTGCTTGCCTCCGTAGCTTTATTTTAATTTACTCATTGATAAATATCTACACGTAGATTTTCTAGAAATATTTACTGGCGTTTTCAGAAATAAAATCTTTTGAAATAATTTTCATAGCAGAGAGACATTAAAAAGTGATTGATTTTGGTGAGGAGAGGACTGCAGCAACTACTTACACTGCAACGCCTCGGTCAGCTTGGTTATCGGCGACCTTTCAATCAGTTTAAAGTATGTACGTTTCTCCAAACTTTTGTCGATTTTAATGATCTCACGAAGAATTAACAATTAACCAGTCATTTAATATTTCTCTGTGTTATTTATTCATCGGATGAATTTCATCCACATAATTTTTGACGTCTATTTAACTTATGAATGCCTAACGCGCATTAATTTTTTTTATTTTATTTAAACAACTAAATTAACTTACAAAACGGCTTGGTATAAAATTGCCTTGTTTTAGAAACAAAATTTTTCTATAGGGTAACATTATTCTAGGGTTTATTGTCAACATTTATTCATAAAAAGATATTTCTATTAAACATCCATGAATATCAAAACTAACATTGACAAATTGATTATTATTAAAATCTACTATGATCGTAGTTATTATTACGGGCATGGAAAACATTGTATTTTACGGTCTTGCCCTGCATCCAATCATCTTCGCACCCCATGATGATGATGAAGCATGTGTATATTTCTCTCTTTACGCAGACATTATTTTCTTTCTCGTACAATACTCGGTAAGATGACAAGGCAAGGCACGATTACGATTCATTGTAGATTACAATTGCAAGTTGTTACAAACAAGCTGAGCCTTTTCTCTCTTTTTCTTAACATTCTTCACGTAAAAAATTAATTGAAAGTTAAACTTATTGCAAAACATTGAGCTGAAGTCGAGAATCAGCTTTATAAATTACCCAGTAAAGGTAATTCATTTTCACAGTGCAAACTTGTGACGCGTTTCAATTTAGTTTTGGTCATCGTTTTTCGACTCTCCTATAAACATCGTAAGTCCGCATTTAAGTGTCATCTTCAAAAAATCGGGTAAAATAACATCTAGGTAAGAATTTATTTTATATAAATAGTTGGTCTGTAGACTCAAATTCATATAGTTGGCATCTTCAAAATCATTACTTGTCATAAACATAAAGTAATTTTCATTGCCACGTCGCGTCATTGCGATTGCCACAAAAGTGTTCACGTTTCACTCCAATGTTGCATCATATTTTATTTTATTTTTTGATTGAGCAATCAATTTCTATCTTTTCAAAGCTTTTTATAAAGCATTTCATCTTGCTTCTAGATTCTAAATATGCCCACTTGATAAGTACCAGTTTTTTTAGAGTAATTATTTTTATAAATCAAAGAGATTTTTGAGAGAAGCTCCGGGAAAGTTGAGGAGTAAAAGTTGGAAGAGAGAAACGAGAAACTTTGGATTTCAGAGGTGACCGTTTTTTAAAAGATTTATGCAAATATTACATGCAAAAGCATCATAATTGGTCAGATTGATTACATTAATTTCACTCCGAATAACTAGGAAGCATTGACCTGCATTTAATCAGTCAATAGGTCTTATCTTAACCATGTAAACTGCTAACGCAAAACGTAAATAACCTCCTACTTAAATTCCGACCGAGTCAAACATTTCACGCGTTAAAGAACCGTCAATGTCAAAACTAGATATATGTAATTATCAGCAACTAAGCATAATTAACATCAAGGCAACTTAACGAGGTTTTTCTGAATTTCTGATCAATTATTATTTTTCATCAGCGCATTTATAGAAATTGATTTATTGTTTTATTAAAAAATCAATTAATTATGGATTGTTATAGTGTACGTCAAGGCTAAAGCTTATTGTAACTTACAATTTGTAAGCGCTATTTTAGTTTTAATGAGTTCATTAAATGTTATTGTGCAAAGATGGGGATGTGTAAACATTCAAAACGAAACACAGCAGCAATTTTTCGTTCACCCTAAAAAAATCCCAGCTGCATTTACAGCGGAATTCTTACATGAAGGGATTTATGAACTGCATGATATTTCGTTATTTATCTTGATGATTTATATCATACACAATGATAACTAAAGACTTAATCATTCATCATAATATCGGCATTCCCATCAGTGCAAATTTTGAAACACGAAAAGCATTAAAGTTTAAACTGTTCATAGCATATCGTGTATTAATTTCTAAGGCATAAACGTTTTAATCAGACCTACGCTCATTTATAATTCTCCTCGAGCTGTTACATATTTTATAACGCATTGCATTATTCAAAATTGGCGTTGTTTGACTAGGAGGAGGAGGTTTGAAGCCACAATTAACGCCAAGAACCTTAAAGTTGTGTAAAGTTAGTTTTTGTATTATCATCATTTACTACCATTACGTATTTCTCAAACATCCGCAATTCGCTTAGAAAAATAATGCACCACCTTTTGCCTTCTTCTTGTTCGCTATTATATCATATCACGGCATTATAGTACCAACGATCCATTTACTCCATGTGGCTCTTGCTATTACAAAGTAAAGTTTGTTCCCATAAATGCGTAAAATATCTACATTTTAGACTAGTATTACGATGACATGAGCCAAAAGGAGCTGTTGAGCCCCTATCATCGTCATCATCATCGTCCTCCTCACTATTCCATTCCATCCACTTCCAATAACCAACCAACTAACTCGTATAAAGATTCTACGTATAACAACTAACAACTGAGTTTGTAGTGAGTAAAGGAGCATTGTTACACATACACACGGCATGTCAGAGTCAGAGTCGGGGCTCTTTTTTCCCTGTAATACTTTACCTCATCATATCATCTCATTTTGCTTCTCGAAGTATTTGATACACACACACATTCACAACAAATATCATCAGAATATTGCATACACTTATCATTATTATTACATTTAGCTCAGAGTGTTATAATAGCTCATTATAATACGTGAACCAATCAATTGCACACTGTACCAGTGATGTTACTTAACTAATTTCCAATCATTTTCGGTGACCAAAGTGACCACCTTCTAAGATAGAGCTACACAAATTATGTCCATGTCCAGGCAGCAGCAATAAGAAAGTTTCTCCAGGAAAGAAATGTCCTTGTTGTTTTGTGTGCGACGTAAGTGGCCGATGTTTACCAATTTCCATAAAAAAGTATAACAAATCATATAAAAGTTCGTTATTTTCTCAATCGAAAATTACTCGAGTGGGCCTGTGCAAAAAAATAGTGATCTTCACGTTCACGTTCACGTGAACGTGAAGAATTGTCACGTCACGAATTGTTCCGGTGAAAACTTTTTTTCTCAAGTTACATAATGTTAGATATCGGCAAACACTCGTCACGTACCACCATAAATTCAGTTCGTCACCACAAAACATCATAATAACACAAATCGTTAAAGTCATGCGTCATTTCATTTCTCATCTCATAATTTAACCATACACAATGCAAGCATTGCAAAGTTAACCCAACTTGCATCGTAATCATCATAATTTTAATTAGAGCCATGACACTTGCCATGCATAACAGTAACAGTAGTTAGTATTCCATCCCGGAATAAACTGTAGTATGAAAATATAAAAAAATTGACAAAGTCCGTTATAATTAAGCAATGTCAAAATTATATTGTCCGTTATTGGCAATTAAATTAACTACCCCTGCATTTAATTAAAATAGGTGTTATCATTCATGATTATCATAAAGAGGATAAATTCTCATATGCCGAAATGCGACCGCGTTTCATGGAAAACTGTGTTAGAAAGAGGCAGGTCAGAGCAGTGAGGCTCATATTGAGAACCTCGGATAAGATGGACGCGGACGCGGACGCCTTGCAACATTGCAACAGTGCAATGCAAGCCGAGCTTGTGTGTACATGGCTCGTGGCTCATTTCATAGGAGAGAGTGGCAGTAAGTAGCCAGCCACATACAGAGCTTTTTTATACCAAAGTAAAGTTTTAAATGTTGCGCGAGCAAGTGAGAAAGCCTCCTGTGTGGCTCTTTCCTTCTTTTTCTTCATCCTCCTCTTTTTTCCTGCTCTCAGCACTTCACGTTCACTCTAACAAAAGCAGGAGAAGAGCGAAGAGCACGGTGGATCAAAGTGGTCTCACTGCTGCTCCAATTCCATTGTGATTCGCAGAAACAACGACTTTACTTACTAGAACACAAAATAAAGGTGTTCGGAGGAGTGACAGGAAACTTTCCGAACACTCTTCCATTCATGGTATTTTTCGCACAGGAAACACCTAAGCAAGGTGAGCGTGCAAATTGCAAAAGCAGGACTCTGCATTTTAGTCATCATCTTTATTCTTTTCTATAAAATCTCCTTACTCATTCATGTCTCGTGAGTGACCGCCACCGCCACCTCACTGTAAACTTTGATCATATTGAATCGGAGGGAGGGGATGGTCACATCCAAGATGGCCTCCATCCCATGCATATTTTGAAGTGGTCGCGTTGTTGCATGTTCATCATTCATTGCAAGGAGCTGTCATATGTCGGCTGCTGGAGAGAGCCATAGACTCGTATTGTGGAGGTGGTGGCAGCAGTGTAGAAACGCGTAGGTGGGCAGGGTAGGTCAGGGTCAGAAAAGCCCATGGTTTCACCGGTGTGAGGTGGCTCCATGAAAACAAGTCGATTTCATCAAAAGAAAATCGTTGATGATGTGACAATTAAGAGATTTTGTACAGACATGCATTTTATTTAAGGAGGTGGCACACGTCATGTTCTAAAATCAAACTGAAATTTGCATGGCCGAATTATTCATGACTTTGAGGATTTTTAAAACACGAAAACTTTTAGCGTTTTAACATTTAAACAACTTAGGTTTTCTAAATATGAAATATATAGTAAATTGATAATTGAGTAAACTGTATCATGGTGGAACATGCATTATTTAGATCAGCTTAAACCTCATATTCTCATCATGACTTAAAAAATTAAAGCCGTTGACAAACGTTCATCCATTAGGACTATTTAAAATTACTGGAACACGTGGTCAAACTAGACAAAAAGTTGCCATTTATCTGGGCGTTTCATTCCAATTACTAAAATCGAGTTCAATGACTCAAAGCTGGTAACACTGCATTCATTTCCTTTTCGTTTTTATTACGTGTTGTATAAAGGCAAACAAAATCCGACTTCCCAATTCCCAATCGATTAAAAGTGTAATTTGGTAAGGCTGACGCACGCTTTTGATTGTTAAATCGAAATTCGAATGTTATATTAACTTGTTAGTAGTTAACCGACTTCTTTGAGGTTGGCGGAATATTAGACATGTGTATGTATTTAGGTAGGGATTAGAGAGGTTACAATATACTAGGAATGGAATTTGCGGCCCTATTCCACTGAGAGACTTTTTATTATTTTTTAACAATCCATAAACTCTGGTTCTGCGTAGGTTCATTAAAATTACTCTTGAGATTTGATTAAATTCACTAATAAATTGAGTACTGGAAAAGTGCCAGGGATTCAAATTCAAACACTTTTTGACTTGGAAATTCATCTGCAACAATGATAATAATGTTTTCTTTGTTATTATGATTTCAAGGTTATCCTGAAGACACAGGAGGAGCAAACTATCGGATTTTTTAATTTATCGTGGTCCTCATCATGATAATTGAATTTTACCATTTGATTTAAGAATTTAAGTGACTGAAGCTGAATTTCAATCTTTAGTGTTGTGAACTCTTCCGGAATAAAAAAAAACTTATTGTGACTGATTAAAAAAACTAAAAATCCACCACGTGTTTGTGGATCATTAAAGTTAAAATTTTAAGAGTGACAGTTGAAATCAAGATTTTAGAAGTAACAGATTATTAAAGTTGATTAAAACGAATGGAAAACAACACGGGTGAGAGTTCATTTGGCGCAGGCCCAGAAAATCCGCCGACTTTGGTTGCGGAGTCGGCGGGAGGAGGAGGGACTCCACCGGGCGTAACTGCCAAGATACCGAGGGGCCGTGGCAGACCCAGTCTCAGCAGTCGCAAGGAGGCTGGACTACCTGATAAAAAGCCTGGTAAACGTTAAAATTAGTGATTTTGATTGATTGATTTTAAGTTTTTAACAACATATTTTGTTGGATGTGATTTGAAAATTTAGCGAAAATGCCAGTTTTGCAACCCAACGTGAGCATTACCGCTGGTCCGGGGACGCGGACCAAGTCGGGGCGAATTCATAAACCGACGAGGAATTTCAGTACTGACGAGTACGTCGTTCCAAACATAATCAAAAAGAGGATGGCGCTCAATAGTGGTAACACGGCCACGTCTCCACCTACTACCAGAGATTCACCAGGAACGCCAGCGGTACTGAAACTAGCCATGCCAGCTCCATCTCCACCGGCAACACCTCCACAAGTGGTGGCAACAGCTGAAGTTGCGGCATCGGCACCGACATCGACGGAATCTTCGTCAGCAAACCAGTCCAGTGCTGTTGACATTGAGGGGGTAAAATTTTTAATTTGAAAATTACATTTAAGTGCTTTGAGTTAAGTCTTCTCGCCGTCTTTATTAATAGTTTTAATTAATTCTTGGCAGATCAAGGAGAGGTTGATCGAAAGGTTCCCATATGTCAACTCCAACTCAGACGAGACGCCATTCACCTATCTCATTGGAGTTTGCTTTAAGGATAATGAAAATACGGACAATGTTTCCGTTTCCGATGTGCACGCTAGGGTGAGTTTTCAACATTTTAAACTAAATTTTAAGCTAATTTTTTACCTTATGTACTTTCTAACTTATCGATTTCTCATCCGGGTACGTTCTAGGTGAGGAATAGTTACAAAAACTGGACAAAGGGACCGTACAAGTTGAAAGATGATGAAATCAAATTTGTGGTCCAGTGCATTGTGAAGCCAGGTAAGCAATGGGAATTTTAACTTAAGCAGAAAATGGAAATATTTACATAATTTGTTACTGAACGGAACTTTGGTTTTTATTTTTGTTTCTTTAGAGTGGGATCAGGTTGAAATGAGAGATTGGCAGCTTTTCGCCGAGGCCATGAGGGACAGAATGTTTCGAATGAGAAAGCGTTTTGCCCGTGCCAATCGTTTCAGTAAGTGAAGAGTAAAAACTTTCTGATTTTTTTATTCCTAGGAGTGTGTGTACGATAAAGATTATACTTTAAAATCTTTCAATTCTTGACTTGTGACACAGTTAAACGCAGAAAAGATGATGTCACAAAGTGGGAGGATTCACCCGAAATGGATAATGGTGTGGGAGAGTTTCAACGGGCCGAGTCTGAAGAGATGGACTCTAAAAGTTCTGTCAGACCAACAACGGACTCCTCTGTAGTAGCGAAAAAGAAAGATGCGGATTTTGATTTGAGTTTGGGGGCAGTCGGCATTATTGACGACTTTGCTGGAGAAGATATCAAGGAGGAATTGTTCGATGACCTGGATAGTGCTTTGGACAACGAGTCAAAGTCCAACAAAGTAGGAAACTCAATGGTGGCTGCCCTGCATGCTACACTTCAAAAGGACGGTGGTCCTTCCAACTTTGATCCTGCTCAGTTCAAACCTCCAGGTCTTGAGGATGTAGTAAATACCATGTTTGGTTTGGAGGACATTGAGGGAGGTGATAACTCCTGCAACTTTTTTGAAAGTACGGAAGGGCCAACCTTTGTGGAAAATCCTACAGGATTGACTGACGAGGATTTTGCAGAGTTGGAACAGCGGGTGGTAGACAATGAAGCGGAATTGGGCAGTGAATCTGTTGACGTCAAGGTACCCATCGCCCCTCGCAGGCGCCTGGAAGACAAAGAAACGGAACAACTTGACTTGAGTGTTTTGGAAATCGAGGAGTCATCTGGAAACCTGCGAGTCAATACTGGCGTCGACATAAGTAATCTGGGAGAGACAATGATTTCCATAAAAACCGCTCTGATGTGTGCATTAAAAATTTCCGAGGACTTTTTGCCCTCATCGCATGAGAAGTATCTGGATCGGCTGGAAGAGACAGACCGATATGCACAGGAGGATTTGGACTTTATTCGGAAAAGGTTCCACTTGAAACCATCTGCATTTGCCGCACAAAAGCGAAAATTGAAATTGACTGTCGAAGGAGAAATGAACAAGAAGCCAAAGGTGGCACTTGTCGGAAAGGTTGTCAACGGCTCTGAGAAGCCGAAAACCCATCCTTATCTCAGGTCTTCGTACGCAAAATGCAGGAAGTTCATGGAGGACGAGACAACCGTTATTGAAAAACTTGGAGACAATAAAATTCTGGCTGGTGGGCGGATAATTGAAATTGAGTACGAAAACTATTTGAAGGAGTCGGACATTGAGATTCCGCTGGAAGATATTTCGGGAACAATGCCGTCTCTTCCCCCTCCAACGGTTTCCAACTGTCACGCTCCAAGTTGCAGGCTGGGGTGTATTTGCTCGTCAATCAGTGAGGACATGCCTCCAAGGTCACACTGCGGCAGACCGAGATGCTTCTTTGAGTGCACTTGCAACACACTGCTTTTCAGCAGCAATGATGACGGCGATATTCGAAGCCGGTTGCGACCTAGGGTCAGTTTGCTAAATTGGAGGGCCGAGTCGACCGAGAAAGAGAAGGAGCCGATGGTGAGTTGTCACACCGCTTTTGAACTACTTGATAAATTGATGAAAGCGTTTTTATATTCTTGAATGAGCATAAAGTCAAAATGTGGAATTCAACGACGGTATTTATTTTTCAGACGAGCTACCGGCAAATGGAGAGGGGAACTCATTTCATCCGAGTTCGCCGACCTACATCGCAGCCTGAAAGACTTCGCCGCGAATTCGTGCTGGATGGAAAAGTTGTAGACAGGAATCCGGTGAAAGTTACAAAAGAAAGACTTCGAACGAAGGCACTGCTGCAGTCATCCCATCGGAGAATCATGGCAAAGTCCGGTGAGGGTCACAGGTTTATGCGAATTGTACCTGCGAAGGCGGAGAAGCCCAAAGTCAGCGTTGACCAGTTGAAGAAAAAGTGCCAGCCGTTCACCATTGACGTGGAGCACATGGACGTTGACATGTAAGCCTTTTTACTGCACATTTCATTTTGCACTAAAAGTTTCTTTCCAATGCAATCCACATAATCGAAATGTTTTGTGTTTTTGCCTTAAAGTACGGAAGTGCCATCACCGCCACCGCTGCAACCTCGGCCCATGCTCAACGCGAAGAAGCTACTCTCTAAACCCTTGTCTAAATTATCTCCAAAAGATTTGGAGGAAATGCGTTCCAGTGAGTTTCTGACTTTTTCCAATTCGGGATTTGAGAAAACTGTGATTGTATATATGCATATTTTTTTAAAATAACAAAACTAACAATAAAATTGCATTTTTAAAGTTATCCAAGAAATGACGGAGGATTGCCAGCTCATGGCTCTAGATGACCGGATAGGATTCTTCTCATGGGCGAAGGGAATAATCCACCCGAAAGTCGTGATGTACCAAGTGATGAGTGGGGACCAAATGCGAGTTCCTTGGCTCTACTTGCCCATTCCGCCTCAGGGATACTCCTGGATTTGTCACAATTTAACGAGCTCATTCGAGAAGACAGACTACGTGTACATTCCAGAGATCAAGTGCTGCATCTCATCTCATGCGCTCAAGGTTAACATGAACACTGCTATGGTCAAGAAGAAAGGCGTCATGCTGGACGTAAAAGCGGAAGGACAACCTCCAGGAATAGGTGAGTTCAAACTTACCGTAATGAGATACAAAGCAATTTAATAAAAGCCGAGGTGGAAATTACAACATTTTGCACATTTCAGGAAAAATTTACCTATTCCCGGACCTTCCAAAAATGCTAGTCTGCGGCCCGTTCAAAACAGATCAGATTACGATGAATAACCGGGACCTAGGCAATGTGGATACAATTGGAGTCGCACTTCAGCACATGGAGAAGCTTCAGCTCATGAAGCGGTTTGGCGATGGAAAGTCCTGGAAACGCTTCATTAATGCACCGACCATTTATCCGATCAAGAAAAGAACCGTAAGTGACAGTGGCATCGCAAGGTTATGAAAAGTTTAATTTCAACGTTTTTTAAGATTACTCAACCTCCTTGATAACTTTCTTGCAGGACAACGAATTTCAGCTGTCCACAGAAGAATCGAGGCGTCTCTTTGAACAAGTCTACCCAAGCATTGTCAAAGGAGTAAGTTACAATGTACAATCATGTCATGAATTAAAAAATTACATAACCTTCACAAGATATCTTACATTACCTGCATTTTGAAACACTTTTCAGGCGACAGTGGAAGAACCGGCTCAACGACAGATATTTAAGCAGCCAAAGATGCCTCCTGCAGCCCCCGTCCGCGCCTTCGATTGGTCACATGCAGTCAAATTCGTTGGTTTAGGAAATAGCCGCACTCCGAATCCGAAGCTGTCCCCTAATATATCCCTGACTGAACTAGTTACCTTGTAACAATTCAAATTCCTATAAAAAGTCTAATAATAATTACAAAAGCACATCCGTTTAAATCCATCCTGTCTTCACGCGACGCGTCACATTATTGAGCTAGAATACGTAATATACTGTCAAGAGTTTCTTCTAATTTTCTCAGACGCTTAATTTTTAAATATTATGTGCATTTTGTTGATTGAATTGCATCATCTTTTGCTGTGTTAATGTCAATAAATCTCACAACAGCGCAACAAACCTCAGAATTGCTTCGATTCTCTCTGGAGTTTGTTCCTTTCTCCGGACAATAATCCTAGTGGACAAAACAAGAAAGTGCCGATCAGCCGAGCCCTGATCAGCCACGTAAAAAGTTTTATTTTTTACTACTTTTGAGCTATCTTTGTGATTACTTTGTTTTAGTTTGTTAGTTTCTTTAGGTTAAGTTTATCCAATTTCAAATTTTGAAAGCTTGTTGAAACAAAGTTTTTAGAACGTTTTAAGTTAATAATAGCTTAAAAGGTAGTAGTTTAATTTGGATAGAACGAGATGATTGGGTGATTTTAATCGCGTAAAGACCGATTGAACTTAATATATAAATTAAACGCAGTTAATTAAAATATTCTATATGTCAAATTCTATATGTTTAAGTTTTTCATTCTCATTTTTGGCATCCAGAATTTTTATTGCATTTTTATGGCATAAGCATTCATATTATCATGAAAGTTGGGGGTCCAGCTGGGCTTTGAATTATTTATTTGTAGTAAAAAATATTTACCTGGATTACTTCAGCTAACACACTGATTGTGTCAGTTGACACCTTAAGTTTCATTTGTGCAGATGGGTTCGGGGAAAACTGTGAGTGAAAGTCGACTTTGAGAGGAGCGGTGGGAAACGAGCCGAGAATTCTCCTTGTTTACTATTAAAGACATCAGTAGCTCTCTAGTATTTACATCATTCCTCTTGAGCACATTGACTGAATGTGAAGTAGAGGCTGAGACTAAAACTGAGCAAAAAATGTGGCTCATTAAATCTGTGAACCAAATATAAAAAATAACAATTAAAATCTGGACTCGAGTCAAAATGAGCACGAGAGCAGCGGCAGTGAAGCCCAGAAGCGGAAGGGCACCGAAAAAGAAAAATAGTCGTTCCTCAAACAATTCCAACACGCAGAATGCGACTGCAAGGGTTCCAAATACGAACTGTCATTGCTTCGTGTGTAATGCGCCCTTCGTCTCGCACAAACCTGAAACGGAGACAAATGAGGGGATGGCCCGTTTACACAGTTTGTGTGGAATTCTGGAGGTTTGGGAACATGAGGAATTTGTGCCCGAGTCGAAGCCTTTCTGCAATAGGTGCAACGGGGCCGTGGATGAATTTTACAATCTGCTGGTACAGATCCAGGAGCTCTTTAAATTGCTCGAGGCGGTCAGAAAACTACTGGGAAAGAGACTAGTCGAATCTTGCGCGAATGAGATAGATGACACGGGAGTCAGAAGGGTCAACTATGTCGTGAAAAGGAGAATTTTTGAAGGTAGGACGGAAATAATCGAACAACAAAAGTATTTTGGTTTATGGAGGATTAAACCGTAATTATGATTTTTAATAGTGTGGCACCACCGACTGAACCCTGTGCTGCAGGCGACGATCCCTCCAAATCAGAGTGCTACAGACCTGTTAAACAAATTCACGTCGATAGTCGAATCCCAGAGTCGCGCTATCGGCTCACTGCTCGTACCGAATACAGTTTCCCAGGCACAAACGCAATCTCCGCAAACCCAAACCGGAATTGTTACCCAATTGAATCCCGAATACACTTTGCTTGACATCTCGAACAGCAACGTTCCACCTACTCCAGCGGTGATACCAGAAGCGGTCCACAATTCAACTGTCGTTACTCAGGATGAGTGTCCTTCTCCTGTTTGCCCATCACCGAGCTATTTCGATGAAGATTACGCAGGTGGACCAGGTGGGGATGACTTTTCTGATGGAGGTGGAGGAAAAGAGGGGGAATTTGTAAGGGAGGATGAGCTCACTCTTACAAATTCGACAGCAGTGGCCACTGGGACCAATGAAACAACTGCGACTGTGGTGTCTGCAGAAAATGTGGATCCGACTGGTGAAATTGTTTCGATGTCGTAAGTGCTTGGTGAATAAGTGATGGATGGCCTGAATTTTATGATTTTCGACATTGGATGATTCTTTTATGTGTATGATGTATGACAAAGGGACAAACGGAGGTTGAAACCAATCATAGTTACCAAACGTAGAACCCATCCGTGCAAGTTTTGTGGGAAATTGTTTCCATCTGCGTCTACACTCCAGATGCACGAAAGGACTCACACGGGTTAGGGTGCAAATTTACAATTTCAGTACTTCTGACATTTTATGCCTTTTCTAAAACTGGTCAATTTCCTCCTACTACTCAGGTGAGAAACCTTTCCCCTGCACAATCTGTGGTAGACCTTGCGGCACGAAAGCAGCGATGGAGAAGCACAGACTTACTCACGATCCAGCGAGATACCAAGGTTTGCATTTTGCTGTGCGAATTTTGCAAACTTAGCAGTTATAAAAGTCAGACAGGCTTACTTGAGTGATCTTTTCTTTCAGGTGATCCCCAGTTTGAATGTGATGTTTGCGGTCGGAAATATTATTTAGAACGGAGTTTGTACACGCACAAGAGGGACCACCTCGGAATTAAGAGACCCCCAAGAAAGAAAAAACCGAGGGACCCGCATGACCCTCGCCTTAGCCGAAATAAAAAGAAAAAATCGAAGAAGGAAGGGAATCAAAATGCTTCACGCAAAGAGAAAAAGGAACGACCACTGAAGAAACGAAAAGTCAATCCAAATAAGATGACGTATGACGAGGAGGGTAATCCTGTAGAAGACCCAAAACGGAGGAGGAAACGATCTCCAAAACCAGTTTCAGATAAACCGTATGGATGAGTTTTTTCAATATTGGAACAATATAGAAAATTGTGCCGTGAAATAAAGTATATGGGAATATTTTATGCAGGAAACGAGTATTTCTTTTACCGAGAAGGAAAAGGGGAGAGCCACCGGTGCCCGCCATCTGCCAACACTGCGGAAGGGAATTCAAATCGGGCGCCCAGTTAAGGGTCCATCTCTTGACGCATACAGGTACATGCCACAGGTGCAAAAAGGCAAAAATAAATCATGTTTCCTATATGTTTGACCTTTGAAAACATTTTGTCTAATTCCTGCAGGAGAGAAAAATTATAAATGCCCAATTTGTGACCGCCGTTTTGCGTTGAAGGGGAATCTTGATAAGCACCTGAAAAGCCATGATAACACCAGGTTTACTGGAGAACCCACTCACACTTGTGACTTCTGTGGCAAAGGGGTAAGTCGATAATTCTAGACTATAGGAGGTTGAATTGGAATTGATTGAGTGTTCGAATAACTCGAATCTGAATTGCAAAATGTATTTAATGCTTTATAACGGAGTTTTTCATATTTTACATAATTTATGCATTTTTATTTCGAGTGTCAACAAAATAAGCCTCAGTTTTTAATAATGTGGGCCACTGCATTCACGGTTTTTTGAAAGCCCCACTTTCTGAGTTATTTAACCGGAAGTTCGGATTTTTAGTAACTTATTAGGAACTAAACCGAAAATAGAGGATCCGATTGCGGTTTTGTAATTTATCTTTGTATGAATAATCTTGCTTTTGCAGGAATAAATGGAAATAGTCAAAAAGCAAAAGCGGGCAAATATGCAAATTGATAATTGATTGAATGTTATCAACGTAGTTAGAAAGAATTAGTTGAGTTGAGTTGATATAGGGCAGATTATTTCATCATTGGTTTTCAAAGGTGGCAGCGTAGTTCAGAGGTTAGAATGCTCGCATGTTTGGCGTCATCTCTAGTAGTATTAAAAGGCAAAAAATATCTGACCTTCGGGATGGGTAACACGGTACACACCTGGCGCACAGTTAGCGAGAGACCTGGGTTCGAATCCCGGCGCGGCCACAATCTTTTGATTTTTAATTACAATTTAATTTATGTACTTAAGTTACATACAGGATCAATTTTAATTAACTTTATTCAAAGGGAATCCAAAATAAACCAAACCAATACAACGTTGCTTTTGTATTGAAATGTAATACATTCCTTACTATTATTATGATGGGGTTAGAGGACGTTTAAAGTCACTCTAGGGCGTCACTGACTCACAAATATGGGCTTTTTCAAATATAAAAAGGTTACCAAAATAGTCATACTGTCTGTTCCGCATAATGAGCATTAAAAGCTAAGGTCTTAAATCTCCAATCCAAAGTGCTTTTATTCCGAATGTTGGTAATGGGTTCTTTGATCTTACTCGAGTCAAGGCTTACGGATTCACAAATGGCAAACCAAATTCGGTTTTCATCGGTAATTTCTAAACAAACTAAATTATTTTAAATCGTCCTATTTTTAGCATTTGGTAGTCGATAACAGGTATCATTTATCTTTAAAATGTACAAAGTCTACTGTAAAATGCTGCTTCAGATTAGGAGGGCTGTAGCCTCGTGTCGTAACCCTCGTGTCTCTAAAAGTCGCTGTATTTACTCCATTAGAAATGGGTCGATCTGAAACACTTTTTTCGCAACAAAAAATGCAAAATACTTAACTAATGCAAGTTCTTCAATCATGTATGGAGTCGAATTTTTCTTTTTCTGGTATTTAACAAGGAATTGTTTCCGTAAAGTTTTGGGAGAAGAGTCGATTCAAATTGCCCCAGTTAACATATTCTTTTATCACTCCAATCTTAAATATGTGTATGAACTTAACTTTATGAATAATAATCTTTCCGTTACAGTTTTACGTGGCCAGCACACTGTACCACCACAGGAGGCGAAAACATTTGGGGATGGAGGAAAAGTATTCAAAACAACGATTCAACTCCAACCGTCCGGGGGAGTGCCATGTGTGTCAAATAAATTAATCATAATTTTTTTCATTTGAATTCTATACAGACACAGACGCCACCTCCATTGAAGGAGCAAATTAACAATTTTATTTTGTATTGTTCACTCTACAGACTTGTGGAAGAAAGTTTGACAAATTGTACGCACTTTATCGACACCGGCGAACTCACCAAGAGAAGAAGCACGGATGTCCCGTGTGCGGCAAGCCTTTCCAAGTACGAGCCCATGCCAATGCCCACGCGAAGACTCACGACGGTTCGTACTTGTACAAGATCTACTTCAAGTGGCAGTGCTCTGCGTGTCCGCCAGAGAGGCTCGCCTTCCAGAGTAAGATTCAGATTAGGGAGCACTGGAATTCGGAGCATCCAGACATTCCAATGCCGGAGGAGTACAAGAAGCCCCCAAAACCGAAGCAACTGCCTGGTTCGTTTGAGTGCGAGCTGTGTCCTGAAGAGCTAAGGTCCAACTACAGGTACCAACGAAGTCTTGTCAAGCACAAATGGAGGCATCATAACCCGAAAGGTCAAAACAGGAAGCCGGGGGCAGGGAAGAAACGCAAAGATATTGGCCTTGAGGATGAAAGTGAAACGAGCTCATCTGGGGAAAGTGACTCTACTGACGAGGAGGATTTTCATTCGAGCGATGGCGGCGAGAAGAATTCGACTGGGACAAGGAGGAGGGAGACTCGGGGAAAGAGGGTGACGTTTGTGAGGTTGTTGAAAGGGGAGTCGACAGAGTCAGAGGACGATTTAAACATCAAGTCTGTGAAAACGACAAAGGTTGGTGGCAATAAAACGATAAGTGCATCGAAACTGAATGATGAGTCGTATGTCCGGGAGCTTCTTGGTGGAAGGGTGCTCAGACTTTGGCTCAGAAGGTGTGACGAGGAGACGCCATGCTGCCAGAAGACTTCAATTTCAGAGAGTCATACAACGGGGCCCAAGTCGGAAACTATTAAATTGGAACCAGTTGACAATGAAAGTGATAATAATGAGGATTTAGTAGACTCAGATTCTGCGGGTGAGGATGAACGGGAGGAAAAAGCATCGACGATGTTGGTCCCAAGAACATCCACAATATTTGACTCAAGACTTCCACTTGTAGTGCACAATCCTTTGGCAAAAAAGTGATCGGCTCATATGTTTCTAATGCAATGAAGTCTGGAACTTTGTTACAAAATGACTGATTTTAAAGACTGCTCCGTTTTGTTGTTGGACCTAAAAGTTCAATAAAAAAGATGTTTACAGGGAGTAAATATATTTAAAAAGTTTCTTTTTCATAATTTTAAGATTGAAATTATTTCATGCGCATTTTGATGTAAATCATCACCATCAATTTGTAATTTAGTAATTTATAATCAATAGTTTTAAGGAAGTATTATATAACATTTTTGCATACATTTTTACATAAATTCAATATTGCAGACGAGGACGAAGTTTGCGTTCATGTTCCACATTTGAAATTGGGGCAAAGTTAGACAGGAGAATTTGCATTGCTCCTCCATTGTTGTGCATGCATTAATTTTCTTCAGGGCAGAATCCTCATTTTTAGCGTCTCGACAGAATGGCAAATGCCAACAGAGATTAAATGTTTATACTGCAGTTCATAATTCGTAGAGTTTGTGCTCATAAAATGTCAAGTTTATTTTATGACGTCCACATGAACGTCAACGGAAATGCTGTGGTTGCACATAAACGCAATCAAAAAATGTTGTGCAGTTTGCAAAAAACACGATAATTTTATAGGGTCATTTACACGTATCAACTGACATTGCTGCTGCAACTAGTGTCAAACTTTTGTTCACCGCGTGCACACACAAATAAACACAAAACGAGCAGTAAAAACTAACGGGTAACTGTCACACTACACAAATCCGCCCAGCACACTGTTCACCATTGGTTGCTGCGCCCCTCTGGCGGACGTATATTGAGCCGTGTTTGGCAATCCAGGCTGCTC
The DNA here is from genome assembly GCA_021029165.1 of Cyphoderus albinus. NCBI lineage: Eukaryota > Metazoa > Arthropoda > Collembola > Entomobryomorpha > Paronellidae > Cyphoderus > Cyphoderus albinus. The sequence continues at coordinate 3,623 of VYYJ01001640.1, read as the reverse complement.
CAATCCTGGCTGCTCCAAACCTGACTGGCCCTGGTCGCTCGCCGGTTCCATTCTCGAAACCGTCACGTTTCTTGTGTTCTTCCTTGGGTTTGGATTCTGCACCCACTCTCCTTTTCGAACTTCCGGGTCCTTTAATACACCGCGTCGAGTTTAAAAATCATTTTTAAAATAACCATATAAATCGATCTGGTAAATATTTGTAAACCAAGCAATTGAGTGAATTACCTTGTACACTGCATCGGGGTAGTCGTGCAAGTGAGGTGACTCCGTTCCAGACTTCTTTTCCCGCATCTCCTCTGATGTCATTGGTGGGGCTGGTGTTGTCGTAGGGGGTGGCCTGTCGACGAGTCGCTTCACTCTGTACAATGAACCGCGACTTTCTAGACATTTTAATTGATTCAAAGCATTTCCTAACTTTAGATAAGTTTTAGATGTCAGATACAAACTTGAAATATATTCAGAGGGTGTTGTAGTACCTGACTGCCGCCACGCATCGATGAAGTTGACGTGAAGGACGAGGAGTGCCAGAAAAGGCAGCGTCGTGAACGACCTCATCGCGACGTTACTCTTAGTACTGATCCATGATTATAACAAAAAATGATGTTATCGTTCATTGGTAAGAATGACGATGAGCTCAGTAGGGCAAACCGAAACTTTTCAAACTCTTTTCTTTTATAAATCTAAACTTTCCAAACCTAAAGGTTGAAGGTCAACTGAAGGTTAACTGCAAATATTGATTTGAGTTTTGAACACCATCACAATGGATTTGGTATGATAATTGAAATGCATTATCAGGCACGAGTCATCCGTTCTGTAACGTGACAAGTTGCCTACTAACACTAACGGTACGCGATATAAGTCAATCTTAAAAGCTAGAAAAATCTATTTTTGAAAAGAAGTCATTCCCATTTCCCATCGTCGTCATCAAGTTTTGTTCTTTATTTTCTCATCTCGTAAAATAGTACAAGCGTCAGCAACTACCGCCGAGGCAATTAATTTCTGGGCTCGTTTAATTAATTAACAAACGGGACATTTCCCATATGCTATTTATTACTGAAGAATCTTTTTTTCAGAGAGATTGCCGTCACGTCATGAGGTAGCGGTGACGTTCTTGAACGTTGACGTTGACAATAAGAAGACACGTCTGTTCTATTTACTGCCAGTTAAATATTATCAACCTATTCAGAGTGCTCAATAAAAGACTAATTAAAACGCTCTCAGTGAATGACATAATATACCCAGAAAATAATGTCTTTGATTGAAGCTCTGTCTTGAAAGGAACAAGAAGTTTATCGAAGAAATTTGCATCATCAAATTAACTACATTTATGGTTTGTATTGAAATATTCCATAGGTCATCCAATAAGGATTTTTACCATAACTCTCGTGACAATTCACATGATAGATCCAGGTTAAGGTTTCAAGGAGATTTCTCAACCCATCCATCCAGCCACATTCCACTCAGAGTCGCCTACATTTTCTGCATTCAATGAAAAACGGATAAAGCTCTTTAAAAACTGGCAGCAGCGGCAGCAACAGCACTAGATTATATTTATAGAAAACTCTGCTGGCCAGCTTTTTTACTAGGTCTATTCATCGCATCGTCGTAAATCGCAAATGTCACTATGTCAGTAGAAAAATGCAAAAAATGTACCTCTCTCACAACAGGAAGGTGCATCACTTGTCTTTCATAATAAAAAAGTAGATTTGCCTGGACAAGGTTTTTTAGCCTTCCTACAGCTCTATAAGCTTGCAGATTTTTTATGGAATTTTTTGCAACCGTTTGCGATTCACTCTGTGTAAATATGTATGCTACTAAGTAAAGTTAATAAACAAACGAGATAGTACTAGTACATAGTGCCAAAATCGCACTTTGACTTTGCTAATAATATACAAAAAGTGGGTTTCGCGAATCACAACGAAGGATGCGATGCAATGATTACACACCGCATCATCATCATATCCTCATTTAATTTTTTTTCGTGCTGATGATGATGAAGAGGTGCCCTTTTACTCCTCCATTATTACATCTACTACCTTCAAACTAAAACTTCTCCATGCTCTATACAATGCTTTATGCTAAAAATTATGAAATCCTGAAAAAATACTTTTGTGTGCACTGCACTAGACTGTGACTACGGGGCATATTAGTAAGTCAAGAGATAAATAATAATGATGATGACTTGATGACGAGTTTCATACAAAGATAATGCACACTGTTTGTTATATTATGTTGTTATCAGAGCAGCTTTTATTAACTTTCAACTCTAACGTAGAATCATGAAACTCTGTAAAAGCAAGGATAATTTATTTTTCAATTTACCTTTTTGCTTGCTTTTATGCTTGCTTGCATCGAGTTTTTGACATGTTTTACAGTTTTATACACGTTACATCAATACAGTACGTCTCACGGCGAAGCGTCATTATCGTCATCTCGAGTAGCCCAATCCTCAGTATACGGTTTTGTAAGCATTTTAGCCCCGTTCCTTTAGACGCAGCCCTTTAAATTGTGTTAGATGACAGAATGTTTGTTTTTTTGTCAAAATTTCGCATGAAACAGCTTTGGTGGTAAATACTTTAAGTTTTGTACTATTTGTAATTTTGTCTGCTTTAACTGTTTCAAGTTGCCCCATCATCATATTTATCAGTACAATTCGCCGTGAGACGTATCTACTCTAGGAGTTTTAAAGATTGTGCTGGCTCTGGCTGTTATTATGTATGATGATGGAACTTCAACTAAAAATGTGTGGACACAGTGGAAATGGATTGTGTGTAGAGAACACACACACGTTAAAAGCTAATCTCTTTTTAGAACAACATAAAAAATTGTTTGGAGATTTGAACGAGGTTTATGATGAGGATGATGCGACTGTGATGCATAGACTTTTTTTCTTCGTTTTAGTACTTTGAGTAGTAGTTGCTTTGCTTGCATAGCTGAACAAGAACGTTCGTTGAAGCGTTGTTCGTGTGTTCTACTTTTTTCTTTTGAGTTAACTCAAATATTTGGACTGGAGGAGAGAGGTGCTCGCAAGAAGAAGAAGATTGACGAGGTTTTTACTTGAACGTACATAACGTGCGTGTGTTTCTGTGGGGAATTCGCTCTCATCAATCTTTGCCGTTTAATCAAAGCACTCACTTCTAATCCAAAATCCGACATCTCCATTATCCCCAATATTATATTTTTTGTTTATAGTAAAAAGTGTGACGAAACAATGGTGGAGGTGGAGGTGAAGGAGGTGGTGGTGGTGAGGCGTAACGAGTTGGATACTACAGCAGAACAGCAACAATCGGGGGAACGTGATTCGGTGGCTAAAGCAAAGCCGCATGGGAATCGGAAACGATGGAGGAGTCGCATGCAAAATTTGTAAGGAAGATTATCCCTGCTAATCTTTTTGTCTGAAGTTCTAGAATTACCATTTCTTTTTATTTCCGTTTTCTTCAGCTTCCTGTCTCCAGTCCACCTGGTCCGAAGAGTCGTGTTCCGAAGTAAGCGCAGGCATTCCACAACCAGGAAGCACACAGGAGAAACTCAGGATCGTACCTTAGCAGAACTAGACGCTGCTGCTGTCGAGACAGCGAAACGAAGGGGGCTTCCATGTTACTTTTTGTTTCTGGGGTTGCCGG
>VYYJ01001639.1:0-28464 GCA_021029165.1 Cyphoderus albinus | reverse complement strand
TACAATATACAATATAGTATCTTTTTCAGTTTTCTTACTACAGCAGCACTGGACCAGTCATAATTAATAACAGACATAATAATTTCTTGCAGAGTGTGGACCCATATTTTTGTTTTATGTTTCTTACACGAATAGTAAAGTATCATTTGACAGCTCACTCTTCTAATGTACAGCGAGATATTTTTGTTTGTAGATACGCAGATTTTTTTCACGTTGTGTAGATTTCAATTCTGCTCTTTGTAAGATGGTTAATTCCTTTAAATTCGTCAACCGATGATGCGTTCAAAAAAAGTGTCAATTCACGTTCGAGATGGACCTCTACTGTCGTTGTTCCCTGATAACAAATAATCATATTTTAATTACTGCGTTAATTGATTTAATTTCCAATTAGATAATGTTGCATTCTCTTTTTTACTTACTTGGTCGAGAATTTACCCTGAGTCCTTTGTTTATTCGGCCGTTGATCTGTAGGCCTCCAGCCGTTACTGCCGGTTGCGTATCCCGTCCTCCCGGTCGTGTTCCAGGTCCACGGAAGCGCAGCTGTCGGTCCACCTGCAGTCCTGAACGCAGAACCCCAGCCTGTGGCGCCGTTCCAAGTATCTGTGCCATCAGCCCAACGGGCGACCCCATTTCCTGCCCTCCCCAACGACGGGTCGGCCCACGGCCACGGCCACCCTGCAGCAGTTAAAAAGTCTTCCAAAATTAAATTTCACGTCACCCACAAACTCCACCATCATTTTCCATTTTCTTGAGCGAAAACTACCTAGACTAAGTAAGATTACTATCTATTATGATGATTGAACTTCAATCAAGTTCAATTTCCTCACCATTAGAAAATCTATTGAAAAAAGTGCCTAGAAAAAGAGTTGTAAATCGAGATAATTAACTAAAACAAAGCTCTGATCCTTTAAAAACCATCTTTTCTGTCTAGGTTAGAAAATCCCAAAAGCAAGCTTGCAAAGCGTTAGTTTTTCCAGGGGCATTAAAGCTACTACAACTACAAGTTACAACTAAACTAGTTTATTACAGTTACAGGTTTAAACAAAGGTTATAAAAGATTATAACAAAATATAATTAAATTAGAATTAATTTTTCATACGCGGAACATATTAAGCTGTACATAATTATAAATTAACTAAAAGCAGCAACAACACGACAGTAATAACAGTTACAAAATTACAAATCAACAACAGAACTAAAAACAGACACAGTACAAATCGAAAAACAAAAATCAGTTCAATCAACATCAGACAAAATCACATTTGATTATTATATGTAAATTTAAATTAGAACAAAATCCTCATTCATTCATTATTTTAACTTGGAATCTGGAATAACGAACCGTTTGCACTTGCTGATGATTTAGATGTGCAGGAACCCTACTATTGAATCTTGATGAAGTCGTAGGCAAAAAGGGAACAGACTGTGCTGGAATCGGGCCGGGGAAATCAAAATACAAATCATCAACTAGCTCAGGATACATTTCCGGGTCAAACATCGAACTCATCGAGGGGTCTCCCAATAGTCCTCCAAATCCCATCGAAAATGGGTCAAAACAATCGTTGTCTATATAAAAGCATACATGAGAGAGAAATTGGCGAACAAAAACAAAAAAGAGGAAAACGTCTTCACTTTTAGCACAAAAAACCACACCAAAAATGTAGACCAAACGCGATGATGTTGATTTCAATCCCAAACGCTTGCTATTTATTCCCGATACCCAAAAATCTCATTGAGACACTTATCATATCACATAGCTTATCAGCTAATTAATTACAGCGCCCAGGCAGTTTTCCATCTGCATTCCAATGCCAAAGCAAGTGCCTTTTATTTCACAAACAAGCATTACATTCATCAATTAACTGCATTGTGTGCAAAACATCAACTCATTTCCCCTTTGGTCTACATTCCCATCCAACTTAATTAGCCATCAGATCAGAACCAAAAACCATCACTTAATCATTTAATTGCATAATAAATCGTTATTTCCCTAGCATGGACGTGTTCACAGTTAAAGTAGGTACGTACACAATTTAATACACATTAGAATTAGAATTATTATAATCGATAAGCTGAAACGTAGCAAAAATGTTTCAATACCTAAAAAAGCCTTGTACCGTCATCAATAAAATCTATTGAATTTCATTTTTAATACCTACACAAGATTCCATTGATTGACAAGTACATGCAAAAAGTGGATCTAAAAATCGCCTTGTTGATTATTAAGACAGTCATTAGAAGTCTCTGAGAGTAAGTGAGGAACTAATTCAGTCTCCTTGCTTTCACCTTCAATTCACTAGTTATTTTTTAAGTCTTGCTACTTTCTCGCTACTAATTTTCTCTACACAAATGAAATTAAATGGTCGCCTCCAAAATTAGGTACTTACCGAAGTCACCGCGACCCATGGGTGCGCCTCTGATTCCACGGCCTCGTGCCATAGGCATTGGTGGCATGACACTGACAGAATCAAAACTGAACTCAACATAAGTCTGCATTTAACTTTTGTCAAGTGCTAAAGTAAAATTGTAGGGAAATGAACAGATTAGTAAACTTACGGGGGACGTTGAGCCATCATTTGCATCATGCGGCGCTCTCTCGCTCTCAGGATTTCTTCCTTCTTCTTCTTATCGGACGGAGGTTTCGCCAGTGAAATTTCAATGTTCGACCCGCCCACGTCCTTATTGTTGAGGTCATTCATGGCCTTCACGGCAGAGTCACGGTCTTCAAAGTGGACGAAGGCGTAGTCTTTGATCTTTTTCACCCGCTCCACTTTCCCGTACGGCTCAAACGTCTCTTTCAACTTTTCCTCGGTCACGTCCTGCGTCAAGTTGCGCACATAGAGGACTTTCACTTTCGACATGGTGTCCTCATCCGGCTCTTCCTGAGGGTCCGCCCAGTCCACGATGATATCACACCCCCAAACCTTCACCCGGGATGTTCCCAGACGACGCTTCGCCAACGAGGCAGCCTTGTGCGATTCATACTCGNCGTCCTGCGTCAAGTTGCGCACATAGAGGACTTTCACTTTCGACATGGTGTCTTCATCCGGCTCTTCCTGAGGGTCCGCCCAGTCCACGATGATATCACACCCCCAAACCTTCACCCGGGATGTTCCCAGACGACGCTTCGCCAACGAGGCAGCCTTGTGCGATTCATACTCGAGGAAACAAAAGCCACGGTTCTTCTTGCGGTCGTCCGGTGAGCTATAAATTATCACTTCCGTCAGACCAGCTGCAAAGAAAAATCAGTTCAAATTAACTTTTACCTCCTTCCAAATTATATTTCATTTGGGTTTAAGATTTTTCAACGATTTTCTATATCACGTGCTTCTAAGCAAGCGTATCACATAAAATGGGTGTGGAGGGATTTAGATACAATTATGACTCGGGAAACCCACGCAATTTTACCAATTCCAAAAAGCTTCCAAAATATTTATATCAGCAACCATTAAAGCCACTATCATTATACTTCAGTCAAGCCTAGGTAAAATTAATAGCTACAAAACTGGAGGTTAGAGAAAAAAATAAAAGGGACTTCGTTAATTAAAAAAAATAGTGACTTACGAGCATGCTTTGAGAACTCCTCGAACAATTCATCTCGATCCCTATTCTTAGGAATGTTGCCAACAAATAATCGATGATTGTTGTATGATATTGTAACTCCTATCTTTTTCCCTTTACGAATCTCGAAGTCATTCAACTGTGACAATCAAATAATTAAACAAAAAACAAAATGCCATCATAAATAAATTCCATCAACTTTTCACTTTTTTGCAACTTGTTGCTTAAAAACCTCCCCTAACCAGCCTAACTAAGCCTAATTAGCTTTTGAAAAAAATATTTCACTTTGAAGAAGAAAAAATAATAATCTTTAAAAAATACGACTTATTTCATCATTTTTACACAATTTTTAAACTTTTCACAAAAAGGAACTTCCCGTCACAATTATATGTAAATACACACTGGCTTGAACACGTATAGAGCACAGAAAGCGCGATTCTCATTAATTAAGTAACTATTTTTGTTGTTGCGAAGTTGAAAGTAAACTTTACTTGTCCTTTTATTGAACTCTTCGAAAAGTTCGTCCTTTTCCTTTGACTTTGGAATGTTTCCGAGAAACAGTTGAGTTTTTGGGCGACACACTGAAACTTTGCACGGAGAAGTTCCAACTCGAAGACTTACACCACCGATCTGGTATAATTAGGCAAGTAATTTTCGATTTCGTATTTAAGATAAAAAATTAATGTCTAAATCTGAAAATCTAGTTAACCTGAGATTATCCTAGTATAACGTATTTTATTTTCTTGTATTAAAATTCATTGTCAAATTCAATAAAACGTTTATTTCAATTTAATGTCGCTCTTTACCTGTCGAACAGCTTCGTGTGCACCATCCCGATTCGTAAAAGTAACAAAAGCGTAACCACGATTCAGACCAGTCATAGGGTCCATCATTAAACGGAGATCCCAAATTGCACCACATTTTTCGAAAAGAGGGATTAACTCATCTTCGTACATGTCCTTCGGTATCTTTCCACAAAACACCTGAAATTATCAAAATGGCCATGTCACATAAATTATTAAACTTCCAATGAAAAATATTCTTTTAATTATCGGGATGTTAATGATTAAATTATTGTTAGAAAACTCAGGTTCCACAATAGCAAAAAATCTGAGCCAGAGTGGTGTTTTTGTTAACTCACGTTAATTTCCCACGGTTTAGACATAAAACGCCATATACTCACACTGTCAAGAGTACATGGAGCTGGGTTTGTGGGCGGAAATAAAAAAGGTCAAAGGTTATAAAAAAACTGATCGCCTCTTACCTCGCATCCATTACCAGGTGGCATCGCATCCCAATTTGGTGGTGGTCCACCGTATTTTCGTTGTCCAGTTGTAACATCTAACGTGTAACCTGTTCGTTCCAGAATTGCTTTAATTTTGACTTCGTCTGGACCCTTCACTGGACTACTGCAAAGCACAAATACCAAAATTCAATACAAGATTAATTTTTAACACTCAATTTGAGTTTCACTCTCAACTCTGAACTCTAAAGTTAAATGAAAGCTTTTGTGAAATACGCCCACAACTCATACATATTCTTAAACATGAACACATTCATTTTTATTGATTTCGCAAACCTTTGAACTTGAGGAACGCTAGTTTGGCCGGATCTCGATTTCTGGCGATAAGTTTTCATGACCCCGCAAAGGTAGGCCGACTTATTTGAAACATGTTCCAGATTGGAGTCCAGAAACTGTTTCAGCACCGTGAGAGCCCCTTCGACGGGGAACTCTTTCAGAGCGTCTAATGCTCTATCGTCCAGGTCACTATGTGCTAGTTTCCCTGAAAAGTTAAGTGCAAATAAAAAAATGAACAGTTACGATGATGAAATGAACCAACCCAACCCATTTTAAACCGTCATTCTTAACTTAATTTTAATTTTGTCAGAAAACTCAGGTTCCACACAGCCTAACAAAGTTTACAGCTTGTGTGGCGTTTTTAGTCAACTCTTTTAGTTTCCCACAGTTTAGACATTAAACGCCATGCCACTCCCAATTTCAAGAGTGCATGGAGCTGGGTTTGTGGAATTCTCTTTAATTACATACTTTAGTTAAAAGTTAACTACAATAAAAATCTGTTTTAAAACTATTAACTTACCGGTACTGTAAATATCATCCAATTTGGCAGCAACTTTCTCATCTAAGCCACATTGGATAAGCTTTTGATAGTCAGGTGACCGCTGATCTGCTGGGATGTTTCGTGGCTCAGTCGACTCCTCTTTTTTGTTCGAAAACGCGTCACCTCCAGCAGCGGCGTCAATACCCTTCCCACTGGAAGCACCTGTTCCCGAATCCTGGTTCAACTTCGTTTCCTCACCAAGACTCGCAATCTCCCCGTTGTTCCCACTGGCCATTTTATATACAATTTTGGAAAACTCAAAATTCCACCGTTTTAAATTTAAATCCTTTTCTTGATTGTGGCGACGCAATAATAAAACGATAGTTCACATTTATCAAATCTTAATAATGTAACGGTCTTTTTTAACTATAACCGTTCCTTCCAACTTTTAAATGCCCAGACCAGATCAAATTCCGAAATAAAACTGGATCACTTTTTCCAAACAAAAATGAAAACGACCGCTGAGCTTCACTTGATATGTGACAATGATGACTTCTCAATTAAATGGTAGGAGGGGGCCAGTGGGCGTTAATTGCTGCAGAAGAATTTTTTCTTGAGTGTTTCTTCTTTTTCTCGGCAAGCAAATTGAAAATCCTCCCAAACTTAATTATTCTCCTACCAATTTACCACGTCGTCGATCAGATCAAAATGTTTCTTTTAATAAGGCAACTTAAATCAAATCGTGTCTTCACCACAAGGATTCTACAAAACTGATCCTTTTTTAACTTTAATTAAATGTATTTAACCTTTTCCTTTCAACTTCAAAAACTACGCGTTGCCCGATTGTAATTATTTCTAATACAAACTTGTTTCCTGAATAAATGAATGAAGGTACTAATTAATTAAATTAACTGCTGGCCGACAAAATTACTAAAAATCGGAGTTACGCACTTTACTAAATCAAAGATTATTTTTCACTGTCAAACACGAAACTAAAAATTCAGGCCGCGTCAACTCCTTTCCTTCATATTTACTCATTAAATTAACTAATGATGGATTCTTGTCAATTCCTTTAAAAAACCAGACTAAATTTTCATCTGATTTTGTTTGTAAATTGGATAAAAAAACAGCCCAATTAAACTGATTAAATTAATACAGCAGCACAATTTTAATGAAAATCTAACTTTTTAAAACCATCTTCTCGAGTTAAAACTAACTCAATTCAATGTAATGTACAAAAACCAAAACAAATTAAAATTAATTAACTGTTTTTGGGATATTTAAATATGATGATGATGACGGCTAAATGTTATTATAATTAGAATGAATATTTTTAATGAGTGATCAATCTTCTTCTAATTACTGAATCCGTCTGAACGGAAACTCAAAAACTAAATTATTGAAACCTTCTTTTCTCAATTAAATCAATTAAAAACAAACTGAACGACTTTACTTTTTTTTAAAAAAAATGTCCAATTAATCTGAATTTAGTTTTTTAATCCTCCTGATCTTGATATTCTGATGAGGTATGTACAAATTCAGACGGAGGCCATGATTAACCACCTGCGAAACACAAAAAAAACACGATTCATTAAAAATCAAGTTAATTACAGACTCAATACTTACTTAACTTAACCTCATTGCCATTGCCTAATTAAATTAGGTATGATAATTTTTTATGTTTTTATTAATCATTACCCAAGCACGATCGTTACAAATTATCCTAACCACCATTACATATCTATTCTTTTCCGTTTCATTGTTATAACTTTAATTGTAATTAAAATCTTGAGCCGATTAAACTGCAAAAGTGCAAAAACCAAACCAAAGCCAACTTTTCCAGCTGTTGCGAAAAAGTTGGAGTTTTCACTCTAAAAAATATTGGGAAACTTTTTTTGCTGATTTATGAACTCATAAAAGTTAATGGGTTTGCTATTGCCACAATAAAACTCAGTCTTTTAACTTTAACTGTACATTACTTTTTTAAGTAAACTCAAACTTTGCCTACTTTTTACATCTATTTAATTAAGCCATGATTAAGGCTTCCATTCATTTCATTCACAACACACAACATTGAGCATGAATCAGAGTCAGACTTAATTAAAGCTGTAACTAATTATTTGTACAGTCATTAAACAATTAAAATAATTTATGTTTCTTCAAATGACAGCAAAGCGTCTAGAGCTCAAGGACGCTGTTCTGCTGTAACTTTAATTAAAAATGGACATGTTACATACTAGATTTCTGAGAATTAAAATTAAAACCAACCATTATTAAAATGCCTTATACAATTTAGCAATTGTTGACCCATCGATTCATTCCATAAAGAACATGACATAAATTCTTTTTACGATTCAGGTGTTTCCTTTCTAACTTAATTGCAGTTTATTGACATACTTCAACCGAGTACATTAACTACCTAAATAAGTCGATAAACCACAAGGAAGATGCAGCCATTAATTTAATTTAGCATTACTAATTGCAAAACTCAACCGGAAGGAAGTGCCGTGTAAAACTACCAAACTTTCCAAATCTCTCATTAATAAAATGACCATGACCACGTGTCTATTTACACCTGGCTGACACTGACATTAACGAGACACACCTTTAAAATATAAAGGACCTCATTAATTAGTTCATAGTGAAATTAAAAGCTTTAATCATCCACACATCTGCAGGGGTAATTTAACCTTACATTAAGCATGTCTTACATTACCCACGTCCACTTTAACAATTAAAGTGTAAAGGAATCTGGGTATACCAAATAAACATTTTATGAATGGAGTGAATTTTATGGCGTTATTTAAAATGCAGTGACCAGTTTAATGCCCCTGTTCTTTTACTAACCATTTTACTCCAACTTTTTCCTCCTCATCGCGTCAGTCAGTCAAGTCAAAACTAAATTACGATATGACGATACGAGAGGGTCGACTTCTACCGTGACCGCACCGACAACTTTTCAAAATTCTTTAATAATAATAAAACTTTGATAATGTTTATTAGTTAAGACCAGAACTGAATGAAACCTTTCGTTTACTACTACTACACAACTCAAGATCCTCACTTCGCGTCTTACTTTCATGAACACAATACAACATTACCATTATCAATTGTACAATGGAAAATGCAATTTTCAACCGTCATGTCATATCATAATATTTAAAACTTTAAAAACGTTACCCGTATTTACACGCATTAACAATGTGCATCAGGTACATACATATTTTCTTATTATGCAAATACTTTTCAGATTCGCTTTGATCTTTCAAGAGGAATGCGAAATGAAATTTTTAAGTCAGGTCTCAAATCGCCGGTGGCGATGGTGGCGGTGGTAGTCGAGACTTGCTTCATTTCATGATATTATGATCATGATGATCAGAAACCTGTAAATCTGCTCCCCTCTGATAATCTCTGTCTCAGGTAATCCCAACAGCCAAAGGTATGTATGCGTGAGTGATGTGATAAGAAGAAATTCATTGACTTCAACTTTACAATAACTTCCCCAAACCCCTCACAATGTTAATCATTGTTTAGGTTAAACTCGTTAAGTAACACTTTGTTGTACAATAATAATGTACATACACACCTGCACCTGTAACAAAACAACCCAACAATTTTGCAACTCGTATTTAACAAGCTGAGCTTCAGTGTTCGAGACCCACTTTTTTAAGTTTGTCAAATCATCGTTAGCTTCAGCATTTAAAGCTACATAGTCTAGACTCTAGACATTTTGTGAATGAATTTTGTCCGCTATGGGTTACAACGGGGAGTATTTTATTTCTCTGTAGCCGCAATTGCAATTTTATACCTCTGCTGCACTTAAATGAATGAATGAACAATAACCTAACATGGGAGATAGTAGATAGTATCACATCACTTGAAAATATGCATCTGATAACTTTTCATTATATTTAAATCGTCCTGTAATAGTAAACGATTTGCATTTCAAATTCATCGACAATTTTCAAGTGAAAAGTCAACGATCGATTTGTGGAGCACCTCAATTTTCTTTCAATAGTCGACCATTTTGTTCAATGCAAATGCAAACACATTAACTATAAATAACTTTTTAGTGGCAGATGAAGATGGATGCGTTTCTGTACAACAACAGAATAGCGATGTGATAGAGGAAATGTAAAACTCGAGCAGAAACGTTAGCATTATTACCTTATGTATATTAAAAGCCAAATTTATTTACGAAACTAAACTTTCCTGGGTCGATCCAGATCGTTTCCCAATTTCACGGCTTACTGCTTACATAAATGCATGAAATTCTCAAGATATCGGGACAGAGAAAAGTGCAATCTTTTCCTTTCTCATCTTATATCTCAAACCGTTCCAGTTCTTGTAATCTTATGTAATCATGTAAACAAACATCGATTTCCTTCCTCGACAAAACCCAAACAAAATTGCAGCGTTAGCATTTTTATTGCAAAGAAATTTCCATCTTGTCGCAATTTTCGGAGAAAGTCTGAGTCTGTGAGTGTAGTGAAGTGATACAATCGCTTCATTTGTAAAAAACAGCAAAACCCCTATAAAATTAATGAAAGTTACACTTTCTCTTAACTCCAATTTCCCAATTTCGAGACAGTTGTATTTAGGTGTTTTAATTAACTCATTTCCCAAATTGCCCTCTTCATCCAGATTCAGCAACATCACATCACATCACCGCAAAAACACAAATTGTCAGGTAAGTATTGAAACGTGACGCTCTGAACCTGAGCTGCACCACCACCAACGACACCGTTGTCGTTGTCCTTATGAAACTCTTTTTTATACCAGTACAAACCAGTAAACTTTTTATTTCGCTATTCGCTCATTATTTATCTCCATCTCTTCCGAAATAAAAAACGATCATTTACAAACACTAAACTAAATTCATACAAGCTGCTATAATACAAGATGTAAATCCGGAGGATCCTATCACATCTTAACTCAATCAGTCTCAACAACCCCATCATGAACATCAGCATGAATTTCCTTCCGAAAAACGTTCCATATGCCAGAAAATAATTATTACGTCAAGTGAATTTTTATTAAGGGTTTTGTTTACACAGCCCATCCACACAACGGAGCGAGCTCTCAACTGGCATCTCGAGCTCAGCCAAAATCTCTCCATATGAGAGCAAAGCCGCGACGAACATCTTTAACAAAATCTATCTAGTATCTATCTATCTTACATTACATACCTTCGGAAGTAACAGAACATTTCATTTTTAGACCTTTGCAACCTTTTTGTCGAAATGTGTGTCAGTCACAGTCACACACTCACGCTACTCCCCCACCAAACAACATAATATCAGCAGCTTTAGACTTTTTCCGAAGAGCGACTGTGTAGGTAGGAAAAGTGGCAAGAAGGAGAAAGCGAAATGTGAAAACACCCACACACACATTCACAACTCAAACTTCACCTCCCTCACACCACATCATGCTCATCAACATATTGTATGTAACAACATACCATCTGCCCGCTTTTCCTTCCTACTTGATAAAGATGATCGTTTTTTAGTGTCATGCCTCATTCATAGTACGTGTCTGCTTTCACTTTTTCCACATTTCCCTACACAAATAACATTACGATAACGAACAAAACAAACCACACAATGTGAAGGTGTAACTGAGTAAGAGAAAGAAGTTTACCCTTTTCTGAGAAAGCAGCCCAAATTTTTTCCAGAGTTGCAAAATTCACTACTACTACTACATAACATTATGTACATTTAAGTACATGATAAATAATATTCATGTTTTCTGGACAGTTGCTGCTTGCCTGCCACTTTGGCACACTTGTAAAAATAATGTTCACTCTAAATCACCAAAATATCATAATATTCCCAGTATTCAAAACTCGGGTGAGAAAACGCCTTTTCACCCTTGTATTTTATTTACTTCAGTGTCTCTGGCTCCGAATCGGCCACGGAACAACGATATTTATTTTATCATTGCCCGATATATGATTGCTGCTCCAACTTGTTCCGTTCCACTAAACATATTTTTCAAAGTAAAATGTGCCCAAATAATGCAATATGTCAGTAGAGAATTACATTACAAGGTTTACAGTACTTTTCCACCATTTCACTCCAACTCTGACATCAACTTGACTGAACCGAGCAATTTCAGCGTTTTACATGACACGTGTGTATGTACACCTGTTGTTACTCACTTGACTCAACTCAACGGTTTTTCCTGTTTGCCTCATGGCTCTCCGTTTCCCGTTTGACTTTTATTTTATTTCATTTTCCAGCCATGCTGGAGAAAACTCGAGTCGATAAACACGAAACATGCAGAGCACAACACAATTTTATACCGTACTTTCTCCTGGTTCTCTTGGAACATAGTAGTGGAGCAGTAACCAACCGTCAGTAAGCAAACCTGACTTGACTTCCACTATCTGGAGAATAAAATACACTCTCGAGCCAAAAGACACGACACACACAGAGGAGACGCTGCTCCTGTCCTACACTCTTCATGTTCATGTGCAAAGTAAAAGCTGTTCATGTTTGCTTTTATAATGTTATGATGATGTGACCAGGCCGAAACCAGGCAGCGACCAAAACAAGGAAAAGCCAAATATGGTAGATTCCACGAGTTTTTCTTCGAATCGAATAAAGAACTTCCATTATGTTCAACTACTACATCGCATCGCCACCCACTCTTATGTATGTGTGCCCGTCCATACCCATCCATCCGTTTTTCCACCTCCACCGCGCTCACTCACTCTCAGGTATTTCTGCTGTCTTCCAAATTTGCAATCAATATCGCTCATACAAGACGAGTCCACAACTTTTCGATGAGTGAAAGTAGCCCAGTCGGTTCTTTCACACATTACATTATCATTTTCCAAAGACTTTCTCCAGAGTTAAAGCGGAAGGGAGATTGCGCTCCGTTGTGGCCTGCAGCCAGTAATTTTATTTCATTTTCGGAGTTTCGTTTCCCCATTATTGTCCATCGCTATCATTTTCTATAGAAAAACTCTACCATGAACTACTTACTTTACACCACTATGAAAAATGGTTTCAATTAACCTTACCCACCACACAATGACAAAAGAGACAAAAAAAAATATTCCCCCAAATAATAACTAAACATTTTTTGAGGTTGATGTGGATTGTGGCTGTGTGGATGTGGAATTCCATGAAATGGACTGAAAAAGCAAAAAGAATGTGCTTACATATTTGTGGGAATTTTCTGCCCACTCCACTCCACAACAACAATTGACAATTCAACGAGAATGAAATTTCCCCGTTTTCTCTGTCCAACTTTTCCCTTTCATTTCACGCTTTCACCTTTCACATCCAGATGATAATCGGCAAGACTCACAATTCGTGATGCGACATGCGACGAGAAGAGGCGTCAACAAAACAAATTCTACAAACACACACGTCTATCTGTACAATAGCAGCTGCTTGCTTAATAAATGCCATATTGCGCATTTCTCTTTGTAAATAAAATAAAGTGCTTAGTTAACACTTTACTAACACTCAACTTACACACAGAGTCGAGTGAATTTCCCTTTGACATTTTCTAAACCAACCTAAAACAGTTTGTTTATACCTATCACATCATATCAGCCAGATTTACTTGGCAGAAGAATCAAATGAATAACTGCAATTTACAAAAAGTGAAAACCCGATGAAAATGAATGGTTTACTGTTTTACTCCTACTCTCGTTATTTTCTTTCTCCTAGGTTTTCAGTGAAAAGGTTCCTAATAAAGCTGCTTTTACTTCCTCCGTGCCAATTTCCTTTCATTTCATATCTGATGAAACTACGAGAAGACACAACACACGACAAACGACAGTGCCTGAGAGTTTCATGTGATAGCATGTGTAAGTAAGTAGAGAGATATTCATTGCCAAGAATTCCATCATAATTTCATATTTATTTAAGTGAATCAAAGGAAACAGTCTGATTCTCCACAGACAAAAACAAGTTGTATGTGGGTATTAAATTAACGAGCCCGAGTTAGTTGCAGACACACTCACAAAGTAAGAGAGAAAGTGGCAAGGAGAAAATGGATACAAATTCAATTCAATGTTCCGGGCTTTACTCAACTCACTCAGCTCAGCTCAACTCAGCAGCGAAAACTCGGAAAAGGGAAAGTCCATTTCTCAACTTATTATTGCATCGTGATCTTATTTGAACTTTATTCAGCATAGCGAGTGAGCGAGGCGCCTAAGGGATTAGCTTGTACATACGTGTAAGGGCAAAAAGGAATAAAAAAGTACTGGACAAGAGTTGGAGAGAGTAAAACAACTCAAAATATTCCATTTCCTTCCACTTGTAGCACAATGGAGAAAGGAAAAATGGATTTCGTGCGTGTCTACTTTTTTATTCACTTTAGTGATTACCAGTTGCTGCGGAAGAGTCACGTCTTCTTTTCTTCGCATTATCATTCGTAATATCAACATATTATCAACATCAAGCAAAAGTCGCTCGGCTGGAAATGTAGGAAATTCGGTGAATTGGAAAGAATGGATTTGAGATTTTCACGAGATTTTCCTTTCTCTCCTTGCCCAACTTTATCGATTTTTACCTCGACTCAACTCAACCTCATCACCTGTTGCGAAATGGAATAGAATGGAACTTAGGAAAAGAAAGAAAATTACGACGAAGGAGATTCACATTTTCACATTCCACTCTGTTCCTATTCTCGAATCAAATCAAACATCAAATCCTTTTCCTTCCTCTCGTACTCGAGATTTTTATAAATAAATCAGCAAACCCCAAAATGCGTCCTTAACAAAGGAAACCCCCATTTTACAAATCTCTTCCAGCCACACTACAACACAAAGTTAATAATCCCAAAATAAATCCTACTTAACTCACATGTGCCACGACCGACTACACTAGTACATACGCAACAAACGCTTAATTTTTTTTTATTTATTCATAAGTCGACGGAACACGCCCACTCATCCTTCTTGATTGCGTTGTATAAAAATATGACGTTTCATGTCTTTGGCATGACATGACTGTAAATATCGTGACTGTAAATGTTGTAAACCGATGTACACACAGAGTAAATAAATAATGTATTTATTACCAACACCGGAACTTCACAACTCTGTCTTTAACCGAACAAAGTGCCATTTTCCTCTGTGCCTTGCCTCAATTTTTTTCATTCATTCATTCATAACTTAAGAAACATTTTTATTTTACAACTTCCCTTGGCCTTACTTACTTTTAGCTTATAAATGTTATTATAGACTACAATGTAAGCAAACTGCAACTTTACAGAGGACTGTGAACAGCATCAACTTCAAAGATAAGAATACGTGTGTGTCGCAATAATCAAGTTAGTAATCTGTTCTATTTAAGTCCCGCAGAACCACATTCACTCCCATTTTCTCACGGTTCGCCCAGAAAACGCTTTAGAAAATGTGAATGTGAACTAAAAAAAGTGCATAAAAAAGAAGTTCACCGATTTTTTTTTTCACCGACCAAGTAAAGTGTCTGTGCAACATTGTATTATGAGTAGATGTATCATATCATACCCAACTTACTAGCAAAAGTATCGC
Organism: Cyphoderus albinus; assembly: GCA_021029165.1. Classification (NCBI taxonomy): domain Eukaryota; kingdom Metazoa; phylum Arthropoda; class Collembola; order Entomobryomorpha; family Paronellidae; genus Cyphoderus; species Cyphoderus albinus. Next base: position 13,326 of record VYYJ01001639.1, on the reverse strand, counting down.
ATCACATCGCCAAGTCAGATTACACAGATAGTATCTACCTGATAATTTCATTCATCACCCGTATCCATTTTCTTACTACAAATAACGTGATGTGGTGAACATCAGAAACGAAACGACTTTTATCTTTTAAGCTTCATATACACAACTAAGATTCTCGCTTTCGCCACCGCCACCACCTCCAATCGTAACAAAAGCTTCAACAAAATTCTTTCTTAACGGAGAAGAATCTCCTGAATTGCGCCTAGTTCCTTTCCCATCGTCATTAATAATAAAATAATACAGCAGCCCTTTTTATTTTCTATTCCTGAAATCCAATTAATAATTTTTTAAATGTGAGAAGAAAATGAGGGGAAGGAAGAGAAAATTTTATTTATTGAAGTCACTTTGATTTGATTGTTCTCTTGTAACTAACTAGCTAAGCCTAGCCTAAGTAAACCTGGTCTGAGTCTGATGCGCCAGGCCATGTATGTAGTAAATTGTATGTAATGTAATGCAAGGATGATTTTCAACAGAAAAGTGCATCATGTACATAATTTTTAAAATCCAACCTCTTTTGATTAATAGATAAATCCGATTAAAAAAATTGATTGAACCATACTGGCTTTGGGTTGGTTGGGTGGGTGCACCTGCTTCTATTTAGCTAGTGGTTGTGGTAAACAACCTGAAAACATTTCTCAACAGGATGCAGGCGATGCGATGCCAAATAAAAAACAAAAAATAATCTTAAAACAGGAATTTTTCCTTATTTTCCACGAAAAATTCTTTTCCCCTCCATTTCACTTTCATCTTTCAGAGCAGACAGAATCCTTTTAGTGCTTTACTTAATCCAGTCAAATAAAGATGCCAATTTCAGTCAGACTCGGGTTATAATTTTTTCCCCAAAAAAAATCCTTTTCTCTCTCACTATCAGAAGACGCATTAATTTCTTTGGATGGGAAAGTAGCAAACAAACCAGCATGGCGTGGTATTTGGCATGTACTGGATTCTTAATTATTTAAATGTTGTTTTTAAAAAACAAAGTAGCAAACAAACTTTACAACTCTAATGACTTTCAAAATGCTCTTGAAAATTCAAGCGAGCCGTAAACCCGAGAAGAGAAATTAAAAATTCATCAGTCATCCACCAATACATCAAATTGCTGAAGCAATACGATACAATAAAGCATTAAATAAATAAGGCTCAGCTCTTAGGTTAAATTGAAACCAGTTTTCCCTTTCAATCCAAAACACCCCAACACCGAATTTATCAAGAACCCACTAGTTTCTACTTATGTGCATCATCATCGCATACCTCTACATATCTATCTATTTATTTCATATTATTAGTAAATAGCTTTATGGAATGCTAATCCCCAAGAAAATGCCAATGAGCTCAAGCCCAAGCTCACCGAACATTTTGCTACTATGTAACTAACTACAAACAACTTTCTACGTTGTAACATACGTATGTATTACGTACATACATACATAAGGCACGCCTTCTAGACAAAAGTCAAACGCAAATTGAAATGGTATTTAATAGGTACTCCAATACTACTACACAACAACAATTGCCTACTCATGTTTGTCCAAACGAAGCCGGAAAGTGCAAATCTCCTAAATATCAGTGAATTTAAGAGGCTACTCAAAAAATCCCCTTTTCTTTCCATTCCTCCACGCTGCTTTTCTCTCTTTCTTTCTGCTTAATTTACTCGATTTTTTCAAAGGTGTAAGTAAGCAAAAGCAAGCAAGTGCATAATATTTTTTTTTCAGAAAGAAAAATATTTTTTTCAAAACAGGTTTTTTCACTTCACAGATTCACAGGTGCATTCTATTTCGAAAACAAAGCATAGGTCCTACATATAAAGTACTAAAATAAAATTCGGACTCACAGAGGACGATCTCGAAATCTCGAGGATGATTTCAATGACTTTATGCTTTGCTGGGCGAATAATGCCTTAAAAAGACTAAAAAATTGTAAAAGGACGGATGAAAATCTTCAAAATTCACATCACAATACATAGTACGTATCTACCGGATTTCTCAAACCATGACGGAAATGGTGTGATGTGATTATGTGCTGATGTCTCACAATTAAAGAAAAATCAGTGTGAATGTGAGAGAGTCGAGAAGCGTGTGTAAATTTCGCGAAAATCAGAATCTCTACCCATTACGAAAGTTTTATTTTTCTTATTTTATCCTTATCTTTCTTCTTGCCACTTTAAAAGTCTCTCTGTTACTGTTACTAAATACTTAGAAGACCCGAGACCCGAGACAATTTTTTTCATAAATTTTTTATCGTTTCCCCCTCAATGTTGATGTTGGTAAAGAAAGCAACTTGTTAATGGACGTGTGTTTGTTGAGATGTGCTGAAGCGCAGCGCGACGAAATCCGTTTCCTCTTTTGTCACTTGATTCAATTCTCAGCGCTACTATCTAAGTACTACAATTGTACATACGACGCAGTAACTTTTTCCCTGCTCGACTCATCCTTTATTAAATGTGTTAAAATGGCAAAGTGGGAAACGGGAAGCTGCGAGACACATCAATGTCATGTCACGTGGAGTTTTTATTTCTCGGAAACGGAAGCAAACCACATTGCTCCTCCACATGTGGTCGATTCTCTCGCTCTCCTAAAAAATTCGCCTGAATTTCCGCCTGATCCACTCCATGTATAAATGCAATAGTATTTACAAAACAATTTTATTTTAGTATGTGACCACTGGTCAAAATTAAGACCATACACCATGGAGCCGATGGTGTCGCTATGGCCTGTGAGTAAAAGTATTTCCTTATTTACTTACACCGAGCAAAAATTGACGGACAGAACAGAAATACTCCACGTACAGCTCGCACTCCCAGAATTTAATTCCAACATAATGTTATTAGTAAATACTTACTCTACTCACACTGCTACGGTTTCCCTAATGTCTATTTATTCAAGACTTTCTGAATTCAGAGTCATTCCAAAAAAGCTCTTCGCTCGGAGAGGATTTAATCCAATTTTAACTTCCATTCCCTTCCACTTTTACTCTGTGTATATTAAATACGTATCTACCTACCTACGCTCAACTCAATAAATTAACAAACTATTCATTTCATCGAGAAAATTGAAGACCTACGTACGTAAATGACTTGTCTTGTCTATTCCTGGCTAATTTCCACATACTTTGTGAATCAATCAGCAGCAATAAATTTGATATTGAGGTATCATCATCATTATCGTGAAATCATTTCCCTTCACAACAAAAGTCCACATCATCGAATGAATGAAGCTTTCAACAAGTCCATCAGCAACTTTCAAACTTAGTTACTTACAAAACAACGTACCTTTATTAACCTTACCATGTAATTTGAGAGAAAACCCGCTTATTATTACATTCCCATTTTCAGTCTCAGCCTAGGTCTGCTTTTCTAACATGCCCATGTAAATCCCACATGCTTCAACTAAAATTCTCTTAGCTCTTCAAATTCGCAACTTTGCAACAACCACCACCACGTACCACCGTAATAATCAAATTCATCCCTCTCATTGTCTCCTGGCTAGAAATATGCAGCTCCTCCCTGTTTTACTATTTACTACACTACATACCTACAGCATATCATAAACGAAACAATAATTTTTTCTTTCATATGAAATTTTCAAAGCTTTCAAGTTTTTAATAAAACGAGTTGCTGCTGCTCATCGGCTACAGACTGATCCCATTCACGGGTAAAACTGTAAAGCTTTACCTTTTACATACCTTACGTTACTACAAGAGATTCACGTTGATTCGCAAAATCAAGTTCCATCGAGAAAAAAATTCATCAGAATCCTAAAACAAGCTGCACCACACTAATCAAAACAATCATTGATTTCCTCAAGACTTTAAAGGGTCATTGTTATTCAGTCAGGTTTTGGCTAACAAACAAAACCTTAATGGTGTTATATATTAAAATACCAGGCACAAAAAACATTTTTCTCCCAGTTTTCCATCATCTTCTACAAAAATATCTCCTAACATTCCCTAATGAACACTCCTCGAGTTTTGCCAGAAAATAAAGAAAATCAAACCACAATCAACAGGGGAAATAAAATGACTAATTAACGTGGGAGATTTTTTTTGCAATGAAACATCAAACCGGACGAAAAAAATGGCGAGACCAAAGGAATTTTCGAAAAGTGCATCACGTGCAATTTATAAAGGAATTGCACTTAATGAGAAGAGATGCATCTCTTTCCTATGCAATACAAGCAGACTCTTGTTGTCTCGTACTCAAGGTTCATGTGTTATAACAAGCAATCAAATTCAAATACCCACTAGAAATTTTTTATCATTTCATATTATGCAACAAAACTCCGCTTAATATTGCCATGCAATAACATCTAAGATAAGCAATTTCTGGCAATTCTCCTTGTTCGTACCCACTCTACTCTGAGCGTTGGCATTTGAAAAAAATCTGCCTACTTAACGGGCAATTACTGAAGAAGCGTCGACCGCCTCCCCGGTCGTCTGACAGACAGGCAGGCAGGCAAAGTGAAAAAAACAAGAGCGAGATTCATTATTAAATAAGTTATAAGTGTGCAGGCAAGCAACCATCCATCCCATCCACTGCGTCTCTTACACATAATAATCCTGTAAATACACACATGTTACAATAAGGATGTGCTTTACCATTCAGATTCACCATTCACCATGCAGTATTTATAAGCGAGCGAGTGGAAAAGTGGTTGAAATTTAAGTATTAATTGAAGCATCCATCACAAAGTTTCAGCGTGGCATCCACCATTTCAAGTTGAACTTGATCTTACTGACACTCATTAGCAAATCTGACATCATCTCTATAATACCACGCACAACACCATGCTGCACTACTGACTACTACTACATTCAACTAAATGCATTTTAGACTCCTAATGAAGAAATGAATTTCCAGTTTTCACAATTGATGAAATAGACGCCAGGCGACATACACACCACCACCATAAGGAAAGAAACAACGCCTTCCTCTCTCACTCTCTCAAATCGAATTTTTACTCTTACTACTACAGAAAACCGTGACATTCGTACAAATAAATGCCACATTATCATCTCGTCGTGTCGAACATTTTAATGCTTCTAAAATATTCTGCTGCTCAGAGCTTCCCATAAAGCCTAAGCCCCATGCAATGTACATATGCAAGCTCAGAGTCGGCAGAGAGATAGTGACTAATTTGATTTTGATCCTGCTTAAATGAGTCTGAACCATCTTGAGAGAGAGAGAAAAAATTTTGCCTGCTAAATACCAGTTGGAGATTTTACTAAGAAGCAAGAAAAAAGGGGAAACATCCATGTTTCACGCACAGGCAAATGCAACACAATTTTATTCCCTTCCGATCGGTGAAAAGGCTTACATAGAGAAACACCATCGACATCGTCATCTTATCTGTAACCCATTCAACTGAGATGCAAATGCAAAGCGAAACTCTGTAATATTATGTACATACATACATAGATACCTAAAATCTCTCATTAGTATTAGACTACGAAGTTGTCGACTGCTGTAAGTCTAACCAAATTTGTACTACCATTCTCTTCTAAAATGGCCAAGTAATACAAAACAGTTTTGAGTATTCATCCGACAAACAAAAGTAAAACGAACTACGAACAAGAGAAGAGTGAGATCAGACAGAGTTGTTTACTGCTGTTCGAAACATTATCTGTTTCATACATTAGCTCATAGAAGTTAGGAGAGAGAAAGAAAGATATTTTAGATTTTCATCCACGACGTGTTTTTTGCACGCTTCGCTTACACACAAGCAACAATAATAATGCTTTTGAAGTTTTCGAGCAGCTTTTTCTGCGTTTCTGCTCACTCCCTGCTTTTTTTCTCACAAGTTTTACCAGAGATGATATAACATTTTAGCAATGCAATGCAATCCTGATAGTGATCGTGATGCATGGTGATGGTGACTACTCATCTCATCGTCATCATCATCATCGTCATTTTTCTTTCTTTCTGTTTCTCCTTACAATGTTCGAATCTACTTTTACATAGAACACAACCACCACACCACCGCCACCACTTTTTCTATTTTTTTTTACTTTTTGCTTCACTTACTCACTTCCATATTCCATCCATATTACATTATCTCTTCTGCATGCCTGCGTCTCTCTTTTTCGCCTGTAGAATCTTGTTTAGTTTAGTTTTGCTCACCAGAGCCAGAGCCAAAGCTTACGTAGAGCCAGGCTTATTCTTCTGCTCTTCATTCAAAACACAATACAATCATAATAACAACAAAACTAAAACCATCAGGCGAGCAGTTGCAGTTTAAACCAGTCTTGGGCCCAAACACATAAGTGTGGTCAAAATGTGTGTGATTTGGTGTGGTTCACACAACAGGTAATTAGAGGGATGTGGCGTGGCCAAAAAAGCAGGTAAACGTTTGGTGTGGTTGCGGTGGGCCATCGGGTACATTTTTGCGTTACCCCTATATTTTTCAGAGTAAAATGGAGTAAAAGATAAAACCCTTTTGCCACAAAATCTTGTTCAAATTACATAACTTAGAATCGCTTAAATTTGCTTATTCATTATTCTAGTACATTTGAAAGTAAAAAACGCTCGTATTTTTTAAAAACAAATCAGCTATTATGTAGTCTTTTAAAAACTGAAAACAGCGTGGAGTGATTTTTGGTGTGGTAGAGATAAAACTCGTGTGGTGCGAGGTGGCGTGGTCACCAAATACACAACACTGGTTTGCAGTTGTATCAGCAGCGGAAAAGCAACTAGTACGAAAAATCTACCTAAAACACCTAAATACGTGAGTGAGCAGAGCAGAAGTTGCACTGAGCTCTGTAATAGTCATGTAATAGTAATAAAATCTGGTTGAGAAAGAATTTTCCACAATTTCCAAAACTTTTCCCTCTACCACTCGACTACAATACAACTAACACTTTTAACTATATAAATATACTTCAAATTATGATGTGATGATGCGTTACAATACTTGACACTCACTTTTTAACGGAAGCAACGATATTTTTGTATGTATGAACGAAACGTGGTGAATTTACACTAACAAAATTTAATAGCTTAAAGACAGTAATAAATAGTGATTAATAAAAAAATAGTTTAATGTCAACTTACCCAATTATAAGGTCTGGGGAAAATTTTGAATTTTGAAGATCCCAAGAGAGAAGAGAAGAGAAAAATCTGCAGAAAACTAATGGAACCGGTACGAAATATGGAGGCTGACTGTCGCTCCACTCACATTCTGTTCACCTAGTCCCTAAGCTAAAAAAATATCCCCACACTTCACTCACACTTATCATTACAGAATAGCAAAGGAAAACTTTTATTCATGCCATGCCTTCCTTTCTCATACTTACTCGCATCGTACTAGTCACTTCTGTGTATTTCCACTTTGCACAATATTGGATTTACTCAAAGAGAATTGAAAGGATGGAAGCATTCTACAAGGGAGGTTTCATGCTAAAAAATATTAAGTCCTCTGTGTCTATACTTTTAGTATTTACCCCTCCACATGCATGAAAATGAACTAAGCACGACTCGTGCTGCACGAGCATGTTTGTAACATAAACCTAAAAGAACATGAGGAGAAACAGAAATATATTATGAAAACTGAAGAGCAACAAGAGTGAGATGAGAATTGTTGTAATAGTAAGAAAAATTCCATTGCAATATAAAGGTCTGCGTCTATGTACAATTTCTTGATAATTTTCAAGCTTTAGTAGTTTTTAAATATGCCATGCCGTAGTCAATTCCGTGTATTTATACATATTCAATTTTTACACAGAATTGAAAGTATGAAAGGATTCGTAAAGGGTGATAATGGTAAAAGTAAATCCTCTGTGTGCTTTTAGTATTACCTCTGAATATGCATGAAATGCACTGAACATGAAACATGAACATGTAAACGTTAACATAAATAACATGAGGAATCCTCATTCAGGATGAGGAGAAACAGAAATATATTCTGAACTGAAGAGCAACAAGAGTGAGAGATTGTTTGTATATACGAAAAATTCCATCGATGAGCTTAATGTGATCGTCAGTCAGATCGTGAAGCAAAGGGTGGTCTATCTCTATTCTCTATCTATGAAAGTCACGCTTTGAGCTGCAAATCCATTCGAATTAGGGACAATTTTCCTTTCCTGGTTTTTGGGTTTCCAAACCTTTCATAATTCCTTCATGTAGAAGTTGTCTGAAATATGAGCAAAAATTACACCTCAGTAATTGTGTAAAATACACATTGTAATTTTAACTCGTTCAATTATTAATATGATTCAATCATTTTACTCACCTGTCTAAAATCTGCCTCCGTACGACACAAGAAGCACCGAAATCCGTTTTAGAGAGTGTGCGTATTTCATTTCCAACCAAACGCCTAAAACTTTCAGTATATGTATATACTAAAAATGCTGCAACAAAATTGAATGCAAATAATGACTTAAAAATGTTTCCTATTTAATGTTCATCTATAATAGGCATTCATTTCATATTTATTTCCTTAATTTTAATTGACCAGTTACTGCTTGGCTTAACCCTTTAACAAGGACCATTTTACTTAAAAGTAAAATATCCTTTCACATGATTCATGTGACATGAATAGTACTAGAAACATTTTTTTTTGATATTTTTTAGTATACTCGCTGATATTATAAAATGTAGCACTAGACTATAAATACCGACTAAATAAATCAATCAATGCTTACGAGTTTCTTTTGCGAATGAGTATAATTTATTAATTATAATGTGAAGGATGAGAACGCGCGCCTTGCATATCATCAATCGTTTTAAGTTCTTGAAGATAGTCTGCTTCCAGGAAAGTTTCGATTTCCGCTTGTAGTTTCAGTAAATTCGCGGTTGCAGTTCTTGATTGAAAGAGTGCGTCTTGGACCTTTTTAATCAAACATTAAACATGCAAGTTAATTTTTGACTAAAAGCTACTATGTAAATAATATTCTTAAAATCGAATTTCAACATGTGCCATGAAAGAAGTAAACTGATAAGGTGTATCATATTTGAACGAATTTTCCCAGTGAATTCTCGTTCTTTATATTACGCCGTAGAAAAAACGTTATCGACATGTCATTAATTTTGCAGAGATAAAAATTTCCCTAAATGGTGATAAAAATTGATACGCTGGTTTCATAAGAATATTTTAGCTCAGTTTAGTGACCCCAAATGGTCACATTTGTACTACAGGAAAAATTCAAATCATCCTAGATAAATCTGTCCCCAACCCCATGAACTCCTTTGCGTAAAAATTCCACAATTTATGTAAATGAGTTGTTGTATGTATGTACAATAAAAGTACATAACCCGAAAAAAATCCAGACAAATAAGATTACATGTAAAAGTATAAATTTTGGGGCACTGTAGGGAAATTATTATTGTTGGGTGCACTTCGGGGCTAAGAGAGACCGGGCAAAATTAATGACATGTGGATAATGTCGTTAGAAAAAGCTTCGAGCAGTTTACTTATGAATTTTTAATTAATGTTACCTGCATTTGGGAGTTTGACAGTCCCTGGGAGAGTTTGTCAATCTTGCGTATGCTGGTGTTGATCACAGGCGTTAAAAATTTATCAAAAATATTCGTCCGCAAGGATCTGTTTCTTTCGCGATGTTTCCTCAGAACAGAGGGATCCAGCCTAGATGATGACCTGGAAGTGGGCAGTATAATTCCAGAAGGCAGCAGTAACTGGCCCCATCCAGAGCCTAAAATCCTTCCGGTTGTGGAGGTCGGGAAGCCGTCTTCCACAGAGTTGGAGGAAATTGTGCTGTCAAAATCGGCTGAAATTGTTTTTCATAAACAAATCAACCTTTACTAAAATTTCTTTAAATATGCTTAAATAATTAGTTTTAATGAGACAATATCTACCTTCAATATCAGACTCTGGTGCCTCTCCCGCGGAAACCGCGACGTTGCCCTCTGCTATCTTCCGAACATTCGTGAGACTCGGGTCATTTACAGGAACGACGACAACGGAGGGCTCGAATTCTATGTCAATTTCTCCCTCCGACTCTTCATCCTCTCCACTGACAATTAACTTTTTTGGAGTCGCAGATTTGGAATTCATTTTAGGACTAGCTTCGACTTTTACTTTTATTTAAGAATTTTATCGATTTCGTTTCAGACTTCACTTGCGGCAGACTCGTTTTGGTTTTAGTTTATCAATTCAATTATTGAACTATTTTTTAATTCTCCGTTTCATGAATTTTCCTGCTGGTTCGACGCTGCCATTGATTCTTTGTACCTCTTCGTGAGTACAATCTGAGCCTGGAGATTCTCCAGATTCTCTCGTTTCCTTTCCTGGCGCTCCAAATCTTTCAGAATTCCTTCATGTAGAAATTGTCTGAAATATGAGAAGGTTTTAATTATTATTAATTAGAAATACAGTAAAATCGCCGATAATTCATCGGGATCAGGGGGTTAATAACCATTTACTGACAGAATGAATCAATTTTACTTGCCTGTCTACAATCTGCCTCCAGTGAACGTATCCAACTGTGCCAACCGCAACGACGCAAGAAGCAGCGAAAAACGTTTTGGCCAGTGTGCTCATTACCAACCAAACGGCTAATTTAGCCTTGACCGGTAATTATAGTTTTTAAGTGAGTAAAGTTAAGCCCGCCAGCCGAATAAAATTCACTTCAAAGGCGAGGTATCTCTATCAATATAAGGTTATAACTATCCATTACGTAAGATTTAACGATAGTAATAATAACGACTAAAGATATTTGAATATAAATCAACTTACCAGGTTTTGGGAAACTTTTGGGACCGGACCGGAAACGGCTGACTCTGTCTATGTCTCTTCACTCACATTTCTGTTTACCTCCACCTCTCGTAGACTACGAGTCGTAGTCGTAGGGTAGTGAATTCTGTCACAGAATTTCTGTGTATTTTACACATTAAATTGAAAGGATTCGGTAATGGTAGAGAGTAAATCCTCTGTGTGCTTTTAGCATCACCTCTGCATGTTCAGTTGGACCCGAAGAATACGATCAGATGTAACATTTAGGTAAATAAGATTCATGAGGAGAAACAGAAATATATTCTGAGAACTGAAAAAGCTACAAGAGTGAGATTGTGATTGTAAATTGTAAGAAAAGAAATTAAACTTCCGAAAATAAACTAAACTATTTTAATTATTTTCAAGCTGCAGCAATTATTAAGAACTTTAATTGCAGAAGAACAAAATTTTACGAGGAAGAATGGACCGCAGTCGTGATCGTGATTTCCGTGATTATGAGCGGAGTTCGAAAAGAAGTCGAGATGGAGAACGCCGCCAGAGAAGTCGAAGTAAAGAAAGGTTCGAGAGGAAGCGACGTAGCAGCAGGAGTCGGAGTCGAGACCGTGAAAGAGAACGGGGACCTGAACGTGACCGCGATCGAAGACGCAGTCGAAGCCCCCCGAATCGTAGCAGCAATCAAGGACAAGGAAGGGACCATCATTATCCGGACCAGGACCACCACCACCACGCTCACAGTTCACAGTCGTCGCAGATAAGGATAAAACAAGAAAGGCCCGATCCAGACGAGCCACCACCGCGACCACGACATAGAGAACGAGACTGGGACAACTTTTTCAATCCGAACAGTGAAATGTCGAAGAAAGCGAATATCAAGCGCGAGAGGGAAGAAGAGGACAGAAAAGTGTCGCTTTCCGAGTTCGGACCTTCCAACGACTCCAACGAAGATTCTGAAAAGCCTAAGGAACAGCCGAATTTCGGACTTTCCGGCAAGCTCACCGAAGAAACCAACACTTACCGCGGCGTCGTCATCAAGTACAGTGAGCCTGCGGAAGCCCGGAAGCCGAATAAAATTCGCTGGCGACTTTACCCTTTCAAGGGCGAGGAAGCTCTTCCAGTGATGTACGTCCACAGACAAAGTGCCTACCTTTTAGGAAGAGAGCGGAAAATCGCCGATATTCCAGTCGACCACCCGTCGTGTTCGAAACAGCACGCTGTGCTCCAGTATAGACTCGTACCTTACGTCCGTGCAGACGGTTCCAAAGGCAGGCGCATCCGGCCCTACATCATTGACCTGGAAAGTGCAAATGGAACTTACGTCAATGGGAACAGAATCGAGGCGAAGCGCTACGTAGAACTGTTCGAAAAAGATGTCCTCAAATTCGGCTACAGCAGTAGAGAGTACGTTTTGTTACACGATGAGAGTAAAAATATAGAAGACGATTACGCCGAAATGACGCCAGACTAAATATTTAATTCCCCAATTTAATTAAGCCAATTACTAAATTACTTTTTATAGTTATTACTTTTACTTTTTAATTCAATTTTTATTTGTGTTGAAAAGATTTTAACAAGGCATATACAAGCTCTATTTTGTCATTGTTCTGAAATCATTATTCTGTATGCCAATTTTCTAAAAAGAAAATAAATATTTAATTATAAGCAGGTTAAATCTTTCTTAAAATATCTTAAAGATTCGCAAAACGTCCAAGTGGTCACTGTTGAGGTTGGTTGAAATGATTTGTCACCCGTCACTTGCTTCACTTTTACCCATGTCATCAACATCCTACTGACCTCTCTGAAATTGGTAGGCTCAATTTTTTCCTTCACAGACCGTGTCAAATCGCGCGTCATGAGAAAGGCCTTTTTTAATGTGGCAACATGTTTGTGTTATTTTTTATATTTTGTTTCAAATTATAATTTCGCCAAGTTGGAGTACGAATTTTTAGTTCGGGTAATTAATGTCAAAAAATGGTAAAATTACTGTGAAAACTAATAATATGAATAATCATAAAAATCCACTGTTTAGGGTCGCTGGCTCGTAAACGTAAAATAAAAAATTATAGGGCGGGCATCAAAAAAATTCACATCAGATTTGGATGTATTCGATTCCCATTGTGTCTTTGTTCTTAACCTTTGTTCTCTTTGTTTCTCATGAACTTTGGCCGAACAGGAACGAATTACGCCTTCATCGCCATTCAAAATCTGCTCGTCAGCAAAAAGGTCAAGGAGGAGGATGTTTTTACAGCGGTTAGCATGTTGAGGCAGCTTCAAATATTAATCAACATTTTCAACGAGATCAACAAAATCGGCGTTTGCCTTTGCTGTCTTCTGATACCTGTTGTCGCTCCTGTTGCATACGCCACGGTCGCTCTCCTCAAAGCGGATGAGCTCAACTCTGTCACTCTCCTCAATCTTGGAAATGGAGTCCTCATTTGTTCCATTTGGCTCTTCATCTACTTTCATTATCCAATGAAAATTTTTGTCATCAGTGGAGACATTTTTAGAAGCACGCCCTGGGGACGAAATGCTCACATTTTCCGAAATCTTGGACCACACTCAAGAAGGATCCTTGGGAGAAAGTGGAAGTCATTCCCTGTGCAGAAAA
>VYYJ01001638.1:0-28503 GCA_021029165.1 Cyphoderus albinus | reverse complement strand
CGGCTATCATTAACATAATGAACAATTATCCGGTAAGGGGGAACGCTCCATTACTTGAACTTTTAACCTGATACCAGGTTGAGCATCTACAATCGTCACTTCTTTCGCGTTCTGTCAACTGACTTTTTATTAGATTTCTCTGCGTTTCTGTTGAGACGAAAGATAGTGACAGCTGGGACTGATCATGCTTTTCAATTTTTTTTTTACACTTTAAGTTACACTTTAGTAAATCTATATGTGTATTTATCTTACTTATTACCTACTTTAGCTGTGTATTTCTATTTGTTAACAGACAGTTTTTTGGTGATTTTCACCGGCCTTAGGCCGGTGGCCTTTTCTTGTTAAAAGAATAAAAGAAATATTAACATTACTATTAACAGTACCTCTTATCATTTTATCAACTTTGCACAACCTATATACATTTGAACTTCTTTTTGGAATAAAACATTTTAGAGAAGTCGCCAACATCTTTTAAAGTTTTTGGTAGACACCGCTAGAAAGTGAATTGTTTTTGCATAATTAAATGTAAAAATATTGTTGGTAGGTACCTAGCCATGCATACCTATCAACAATCTATTATTAAATACATTACATATTGCTATTTATTACACACTGAAACTAAACTCAAGCAGAAAAGTAAGGAAGCTATTCTCTCAACTGAACAAGAACATTCATAAACTATGATGCTTTGAATTTGTTTGTCCTTGAAGTTAACAGAAGAAACTTACTCAGACATCCCGTTGCGTTGCTCAACATTTAATTTAACTCCTTTCTTTCATCTTCATGACATAAGCAAATTGGACCCTTTGCCACGTAGTAGCTTATTTTGTTTGATTTTGTAAAGTGCTAAAGTTGATGAAAATAAAGGGATCAGTAACAATTAAATGAGATCTTGTTCTTCAATATTGCCTCGTTTAAAATATCACAGTAAAACTCTTATGCGTTTGATAGAGATGCAGAGAGGAGAATTGTTAATTTTTTACGGTTGGCTGATGTCCTTCCTCCACTTCAATTCAATGCTATGCCTCTGCATGAATTGATTCATGAAACCAAACACAACCTAAAAGAGTTAGTGTCGAATCTGCAACGNGTGTCGAATCTGCAACGACAAATGAGTAGGTAATATTATTTTACAAAAACCTACACATAAATGGTTCAATTGAAGCCAGCAAAGAATATTTAATGTTTCTGCATGTAAAAATAGTACCAAGATGTTTGTACTTTGTAAAACATACCTACACCCCACTTTATCCTACATTCTACTGAAGCGTACGAATACATGTAAGAAATTTTGAAATTGATATATCCAGAGAAATGCAAATATTTAGATAATGCTGTTCTCTGGTCAAAGCCATATCATAACACGTGGAGGCTAAGTGCTAAAAGTTAATAAATGAATGAATTATCACAAGAAGCCCACGTTCAGCTGCACTTGCAATTTTCTATCAAGTAAAAGATAATAAAAAAATTGCCTGTTTCTTCTGTGGTCTTCTCTGTTCAATGATTTGAATGATCAATCAAACTATTATATCCTTTATAACATACTAGATATATATTAGTTACATCTCAACACAAGAAGTGTTTGTAACGAAATAAATACATTTAATCCAATTTGCGACTCCGTTTCAAATAATGTAGCATTTCACTCACTCCAGCTTCAGCTTCGCATCGCAACATCAACCAAACGTGCCTCGTCAGCTAGCCCACTCCATTCCAAGAGAAGAGAGTCTCAAGTCAAGTAACAGACCCTTATACTAGAAATCATTAATTATTGCATAAAAATATCTCCACATTTCATACATTGCGTTTCATTGCAAGTTTTAGTATGCCACTGGTTGTGGATGCTGCTGTAAAAAGGCTTGGAATGAATTGACATTTATATACATACTTATAAGACTTATACTGGGCTATGCTGTGCCTTGCCTTTGTCATATTTTTACCTAGGTATTTATATCCAATTTTATAAGTTGTACTTAAAGTCAACTAGTATAGGAATGTGCATGTTCTGCTAGACTGGATCCTCAAATCTTGATTTGCCTAGCTAGACTACTGATGGTTATTATTTGAGGAAACAATTACTGCGGACAGAGAAAAAGTTTGAAGAAGTGAAGAAGTTGAAGTTGTCTACTATAAGAATGAGAAGTGAATCTCTTGTAAACCAAAACCAAGCCAAAGATAAAAATAGATACCAACCAAGAGTGAAGAGTGAATAATTTCCATAGCTGATCACGTCCACTCCCTTTATGCATGACTTCAATACATACTTAAATATAAAATACTTAAATGATTTTAAATGGAATGGAATTCTATTTTATATGGAATAAAATAAAATGCCAATTTAATGTCCAATTTAATGTTCTAAAGAATCAAGAATACGATGATTTCTAAATATTATGTAAGTGAAATCAAAACTACATGCGAGAAGAGAACGAGAACGGTACATAACTTACAACTATAAAATGTTAAATGTTTATTCAAGTGCAATTCAAAGTTTGAATTTCAAACTAATCTATTCTGTAACAGAACAGAACACTTATCTTTCTCAGCAAATCATCCAAATTACTCCGCCCCATTCCATTTTTCACTCACTCCACACATAACATTCAACATTCCACAATGCGGCATTGGCAATGCCACATAAAAATCAAACGCTTATTTTTCTAAATCGATGAATTTAGTCTTTCTCCTCTCTTTTCGTTCGTTCTTCACTTTCAATAATGTGCAAGACGCAAGATGAAATCATGAAATATATGTTCAGTTGAGGAGTTGCATAGTTGATGTGAAACTTTTGCAAGGATGAAGCTCGGCTGTGATGGATATGAAAATGATGATGATGATATGACAAGAGAAAGCAATGGGGCGGAGTGAGAAAGGAATGAAAGTAGCGCCTCAAAAAGACTCCTTTTAAACACACTCATCTTCTTGTTGTAGCATTTGCTGCTGGCTGCTGCTCGGTTATCAGCTCGGCAGTGTCAAGTGTCAACTTTCACCTTCTCGTGTAAATTGTAAATAAACAAAATCACGAGAAGGTTTAACGTTTAAAACTTTGAATAGCATAATAAAAATCAGCAGATAGTTTCATTCATCATAATTGTTATACAGAATAATTAAAATGTGAGTATTGTGTGTATTTTTAATGTTTTATTGTGTAGGATTTCTTTGTACATTTTTAATTTTACTTTAACATTTAAAGAAGAGAGTGTGTGTAAAGTTTTTCTTGATACTGGAAACGTTCACTTGTGGTTGGAGTGTATTTATGTATGTACGTAATTAGTTTGATGGTTACTGTTTAAAACATTAATGTGAGGAGTTTGTATTTGCGACAAAATGTCAGCACAGCAAGAACAAGATACGGGCCCGGTGGAGTTGGAGACGCAGATAATTCTTCGTCTTCCTGAGGTAAATTGATTACTTTATGATCAAATCAAACACACTGAAAAGTATATTTTTAAGTTTCTTGTTAAATGGAAATGTTCTAATTTGTTCTAATTTCGTCTTATACATTATAGGTTATCTCGAAACTGCTTCATGATGCATTGAAACCCGGAGCTCCATCCAATTTGAAAGATCGATTGTCTTTAAAAATGGAAGACGATATGAGGCACGGCACGCTGTACTTTGATCATTTTGTTTTACCAGCGAAGGTATTTTGTAATTTGTAATGGATACATATATATAAATATGCTATATGTAGTGATATCAAAATGAATTTTGTATTTAAAATGAAGAATTAATGATTTTATTATTATTGGTAGTTGGTGGATCTCCCCTGTGTCATCGAATCCTTCAAGACAATTGATAAGAAAACGGTGTATAAAACTGCGGACGTATGTCAAATGCTGGTTTGCACAGAGGAGGAGGAACCTGAGGAGGTCGACCCTAAGCCACAAAAGAAAAAAGATGGAATTGTAAAGGTGGAAAAAAAGTATTTATGGCCACATGGAGTCACGCCTCCATTAAAGAATGTGAGAAAGCGAAGGTTCCGTCGAACATTGAAAAAGAAGGTTTGCAAAAAATAAAATTGTATTTATTCATTATTCTTTGCTGATAATTAAGTGTCTATAATAGTATTAGACATTAAGAAGTGTATTCAAATTCTTTATTTAGCAATATTCAGATCAACCTGAAATTGAAAAGGAGGTACGACGAATCTTCAGAATGGATTACGAAGCTCACCACGTTAATTGGGAGGTTATCGACGAGGATGAAGATAAGACGAAGGAAGGAGGCGCATCCAAGGATGTACTAATGCAAGGATCCAAAACAAACGAGAATCCAAATCCAAATGCTAGTCGCATTGCAGTTGAACTTTTTGGCGATGCTTTAAGTGACTCTGACGATGGCGATCCCGCAACAGAAATGGATTTTGAAAGTAGGCTGTCCATGGATGATGCGGAAGATGAAAGCAGCAGACTGAGTCGAATGTCTGACTCCATGTCATTTGTCCAAGGAGGTGATGCAAAAGATAAGAATACTCCCGTTGCGGGCCCCAGTGGCTTAGTCACCAGCTTTTCCAAAGATATGTTTGAGCAAAGTCCTCAAGCGTCCAGTGATTCCTCTGCCCAACCTTCTCCATCAAAACCTGGACCATCAGTGGATGATGCAGTCATTGCTAAACGTAAAATAAACGAATTTTGATTAGAAATGTTTAAAATTTTAATTTTTAGAATTGGAATATGTATAAAAATGATATTGTTATTTTAATTCCAGGGCGAAGCTTGGAAAGTCAACTGAAAGGATTGCGTGATGAATTGAACGAAATTACAAAACGACGAGAAATCCAAGAGAACGAATTGGCAACGCTGGAAAATATGGCTTTGAGACAAAGATTGGAATCCGTTCTAAGGAGAATGACCGAAGATCAAAATCAAAAGCAACGGATGGTACGTTCCTTCCTCGTTTGTAATTTCTTCATCTTTACCTTTGATTTTATATTGGCATTTTTGTTACAAACGCCATTCCTCCTATTCGCAGATTGAAGAATTCGAAAATGAACTTTCCATGCTCCATTAAAGCAAACAGCAAACCAGCGTCAGCTACCACAGAAAAACAGTCTGTCGATTGCTTCTGTACATACCTACATAATGTAATTAAAACTTTATTGGTTTCAAACCTTTTATATGTGAACATTTTTCACGTTGTGACTGTGATTCGCTGTGTGCAGGTATATATAAATATATTTAGCATAGCATTAATAAATCTTTCTTCACAAAAAAAAATAATACACTGCTTCACAGCTGCCTGTGATTTTATATCCGGCAATATATTATTAATAACAGCAACATCTAAATACATTTTAATTATATTTGGACTGGTTTATTAAATGTGAGGTTTATTTGCTTAAGATAGAATTATTCAGACTAAACAGATTAGTATTTTCTACAAAGTTGGTGTCACTGGAAAGTGAATCTTCACTAGGAAAAGAACGTTGCAATTCTCAAAAAATCGAGAATGTTTACCAATAGTCTTTCTTCGCCGGAGCCATCTAGCTTGTCTTCGCTTCGTCATCATTTTGGAAAATACTTATTACATATTATGCTTGTATTTTACCGTGCTCATTTAATTAATATCATACCGAAAGAAAGACAAACGTAATTTTATAATCAAAGACTAAGAGTCGTTCATGTTTCAGTCCACGCATAGGGTTAACAACATTGAATTCAATTTTTTTCTGGAAAGGCTGTTTTTTGTATCTAAAGATCTTATTGAATTGAGATCATTATGTAATAATGTCATTTGACTAACGTTTAATTATTTCAACTTTGTTTAACAAGGTTACATTGGCAGTTGGCAGTCTTTTCGTTTTACTGTAGGACGTATTTAGGACTGTGAAAATTTTGTAGTTCAGAAGCATTTCTCTTATGTATATGTAATAAATATTGCGAGTGGATTGATGATGACAATGAATCATTATTAATGATGAAGAAATAAATGCCGTTTAAACACAATTAACACAAGACTAAGAGATTTTGCTTTTGTAAATGCTGTAACTTTTTTTGAGATTTTATTTTTTTTAAATACTACCATAAAATGCAAGTAGCTCAGTTTTATGGCAAAAACAAAAATGAAACAAAAAACAAGTCTACAAATGAATTGTCATTCATTCATTGCATTGATTGATCCGTTAACCGATAAGTTGACGAAGGAGAAAAAGTTTTTAAAATCCTTTAAATCAGACCGAAGGTTGTAGCCGAAGTTTCTTTCCTTTAACGAGAACATTTTTTCTGTCCTCTAATTAAAATAGATAGGTATTATGCTTTAATAATTTTTATACGTTACCTAAATATAAACCTAAAAAGTTTCTTAAAACCTAATATGTACACTAAAGTCTAGGTATTTTTTATCATCTCAATTATGTATCAATTCTTTTCACTTATAATTATTGAAGCATTTACGCTTCATTAAAGGCTTATCTTCTCCTATTTGCATATAGAACAAAACTAGATTTTTTTTTGTATTTTTCTTTGCTGCAGAAAAAGTCATAGAATAAAATACTTTTTAAAAATTTATCTTTTTTACTCGTTTCACGAAAAAAGAACTATTTTAATGATTGTTTTTGTTGCTTTCTTTCTTGCTTGAATTAATTAATAATTATAGTTAAATTTTTGTTGTAGAGTTATTGATTGCTTATAATTGTCCTGCAAATTTCTTTTCAGGGAGATCTCAGGGGTGAAAGAAGTGGTATATTCCAAATCATCTCAAAACTCTTCATTGATAAGTCGATGCTTTCTTTTTCTTCGTGCTCATCCCCCTTTTGCATTGCGTATGACTTCCGCTGATTACTCTCCATTTTGCGTCTCCGTTGTCTCTCAATCAGTTCTGGTTGCGGCTGCGACGCCTTCTTGATAATTCTGTCGGTAATACTAACGGCTGCTGGAGAAATGAATACTGCTTCTTTTTCTGCTTTATTCTCCGCCGAATTCGTCCTCGTGGAAGGAGGATTCTTATGAATAATATTTAGCTTCTTTGCGGGCGCTGGTGAAGAGCCGCAACTAGAAGAAGAACCGGAAGCTGAGGAGTACCCTGAAGACGAGGAGTCCGACGTGTCCATAAATCCACCAGTTCTGCCACTACCAACGGCGTGCTTTAAGGAAGATGATGATGATGCGGATGATGAGGAGAAAGGGGGTGAAAATATGTCCATTTCAGATGTATCACCAGAAAGTGACGAAGCGGAAGAAGAAGATGAGAAAGAAGAAAATGGATAAGTTGAGCTGGTACTAGTCACAGGCAAGAAGGCAGGATTTGGTCTAGTTGAAGAATTCTCCGTTTCCTTATCACTTCCGGTACCACCAAGTTTCTGTTTCTTTTCGTAGTAGCTTTCCAAACTGAGACAGTTTGGCCTTTTCAGCTTTTGTCCACATGATGGAGATTTCAGTGGTGGCGAGAGCTTGGTTGTTGTCGTTGTGGTCATTGTGATGGTGGAGGTTGGGGAAGACTTTCTGTTACCGTGACCTTTTGGAGATGGAGAGGAGAGTGGCGGCGAGACTTGTTTCGGAGTTGCATTGTTATTTTCCTGTGAAGAAGGCAAAGGTGTCGTGGCTGTGCTTGCGGTTCCGGTTCGTGGAGAGACAGTGGAGACAGGGCTGTTGCTATTGTTGCTAGAGACGGATGAAATCTTGGCCGGTTTCAGAGCATGGTTGTCAGGCGGTTTGTCAGGTGTCTTTGCAGTGGTCGTCGTTGGCGAAGGGTAATTGACGGAGTCATTTTTATGATACAGAATCTTTTGAATTTGAATGCCATTCAGACCCTGAGCTGTTGGTGGTTTGTATGGCGCCACTTTTATCGGCACTATCCACTTCGGACTCGCACTTCCTGTTTCAAGCAGTGTCACTCGAGTTTTTTGCTTGGTACCATATTGCACTTTAAAGTTGTCTCGAGGAATACTTAAAAAGTTTTCTGTATCTTCACCACGCTTATCATTAGGCTTATCATCATCCACATCCGACACTCCACTCTCTGAATCTTCATCATCACTTGCGTACTTATTGGAGTGTTTGTAACCATTCTGTACACTCAAAACTGGGATCGACACCACCAAATTGTTACTGTTCACGTTATTTGATAAGCTTGACTTGCGGTGTCGCGATGGCGGAGGAGGAAGAATTGTGGCATCGTCACCATCATCCAGCGAGTCCTCGTCGAAGAGATTGTTTAGTGACCTGGAATGGAGTAATTTATTATGCTTATTGTTGTTCGAGTCGGGTGGGCCACGCGGACCGCTGCCAATGCGTCCACCGGAGTTGAACAGATTCTCATCGCCAAAGAGTTCGGTGAACTGGTCGGAGGATAAACTCGAAGAATGCTTTTTGCTGACCGGGGTAGATTTTTGATTGTTGTGGTGGCTGCTATTATGTTTCTGATTATGACTGGTTTTACTGGGGCTGCTGCTGGAGTGATGCGAATTACTAGATTTCGATTTCGATTTGGATTTCTTCTGAAGACTTCTCGTTAGCTTCAATAATTGACCACGGTAATATGCATCTAATTTGTCCCATTCTTGGAGCAACTCAGGGACCGGAACAACCTTCTGAGAGGAGGGGTAATCTGGACGTTTCGGTTTTATGGAAAGGATGACGACATCTCGCTTGCTTGCGTGTTTACCATCGCACATGGTTCAGCAGACCTGAGGTTGTCCACGCAAATAATCTATGGACACGACAAGGAAAACTTCATCGTTACTTTGTTCTCTTTGTCAAGCAACTGAAAAATGTTATTGACCTATGAAATACGATGCTAATCCTACTTTTCATCGCCTGCACTTTAAAATCTCAAACATACTTAGGGATTTATTTGTGTAACGATTTCTGACAAAAATAACAGATCAGAAGATCAGCGTTAGTTCGAAAGAGAGTCACCTTCTTATCTTGCGTCATGTCACCTCACATTGTCAAAATACGCAGAAGCACAGTGAAAAAATGAATTCTTGGCTCTACTTCGTTTCTTTTATGCACATGCACCCAAAAACGGATTGCTGCACTGCACTATATTTTTGCCAGCTTTTGGCATCTGCTCAAATTGGCAGAAAATCTGTTTATGAATCTATAATTTCTAACAACACATTTTCCCTCTTGTAAATTGCCAGCTCCTGGCTGGAAGTATGATTAACTTGCTTTTTTAAGCCTCCTTATGTAATGCTGGTTTCTCATGATCACTTGATCACCGAAAACGATAATAACTATTTTTTACTGCTTTTATGTACTTACGTGTCAAAATGTTTAATGTAGACCAATGCACTATTAAAGAAGTGGATTAACGACCACCACCAAAGACTAAAGACCGGACGATTTCTTTTTCCTCAATCAATAAGCTTTCTCATGTAAAGTAGATCGTCGATGTCACGTATCAAGTTGCCAGTAAGAAGCGAATCACTCCCAAGAGAGAGTTCCTATGATTCTCGTTGTGCCTAAGTATTAAAAGGAAGCCTATGTACACAAAATAATTAAAGTCGTAGTCTAATTCTTCAATTCTATCAATAGTTTCAACGAGGAGAGGTAGCAAAATTGACTTCACAATCATCATCGCCATACTCATCTCACATCACATCAAAATGTTTACGATATAATGCTTCGAATAAATGAGCGTGAAAAATTTAATTAGCCTTTTAATTTCTATTCATTCCAGGTAGCCAATAAAAATAAAATAAATGCCAATATACAACACCTGTAAGCTATGATACAAAAAAATGTAGTTTGGGTGACAAACTGAAATGACCATACTTAACACTTGAGAATGTCAGGCAGTCTCACAACTACATTAGGTACATGAAATTCTAAGGCTAAATGTTTATATTAAATAATATGTGGCCACATCACATCACCGAGTTATGATTTACATTTATGATGAGGCAAAAATGGCCTATTCTATTTATTTTGGACTTGCTTCGAAGAAATTGGTGACTGTTATTTAGTGTTGACCAATATATCTCGTCATGTGTCTTTTTTATACTCTTGTAGTGCATTCACCAATAAACCCATGAAAATTATTCAACATGATTTTATTTATTGACATCGGTTAAAATATTTGTTTGCGCAAAAGCATTAGCAAATTCATGATGAGCTGTGATGCTCAAATGGACTTTAAAATATTTTTTATTCTTGTAAATACGGTGCTCTAGCCCAATAACTTAAAGTGACATTTTTTGCAAGTTGTAATTTCACTTTATTTCTTATCTCTTGACTCCTCTCCGCCTCCGTTTTCATGTTACTTGAATTTGTTTAGTGTTAGTACTTAGTAAACAACATTATTCATGATTCATAATAAAAACACACAAGAGTAAATATTTTTGAAATGTTCAAAAAGTAACATCTTAAACTATTTGTACGCTGCTGGTCAAATGCCGATTACAAATGCCGCATTTAAATTAGAATTTTCGTTTTTACTCATCCGCTTGAAACTCAAATTCCGTCATGATTGTCAGGTCATTAATTATCAAGTGAGATGTTTTTTCTAAATTATAATAAGTACCTCTACTTCCTTTTAAGAATGCCTCCGAGAGCTACGTTTCTATATATAAAATATATCTATTTATTATCACAAGAATTTTGTTTCTCCGCAAGATTTCGACACAAAAAATGGTTTAAAATGAAAATTATTCTTATTTGTCGAAACTGTCTTCTAACAATGGATTTTCCATCATGTGCCCAAAAAGTATTGACAATGGATACCTTATTGACAGTCAGACCAATCCATTTTTTTCGCTTCTCCTGTCATTTGTTCACACTTTTTTTTTGTTCAGGACATAAATTTACTCTCATTACGCTATGATGGCTTGTTTGTTATATTATAGCGTACTCTATGCCTGCATGTGTGTAATTTAATGTACTACATTTCATGCTCACATTTTTTGTCCTTAAATCACTGCTCTTCTATGCATTGCCAGTGGCAAGGGTCCTTTAAAATCATTAAACGTGTGTCTGTGTCCGTCCACACTTGACAAGCGAAGACAAAGGGAAAATCAATGCTGTTTTATAATCGCACGCACTGTTAACTTCGGCCAGTCAGTCCCTTATTGTGTTGTGTGTGTCCGTAATATAACCAGCTAGCCTTACTTCACACAACTCACTTCATTAGCCCTCAGAAAAGCTCAAGGTTGTGCCATTCATCTCCGTCCGCTTCTTTTCTTCTTATCTTTTCAACTTCTCAACTTTTCGAGTCGACTCTTTCTTGTTTATTGCTTGTTGTTTGTGTGGACGTCGAAGAAGAAATAAAGTGACTGCAAAATATCCTTGCGTCCACCTCACACACTTATACATCAGACCAGACATTTGCATTTTGCTCCGCTCTGCTCATATTCTAAAATAATATTGACTAATCGTCAAGTCAAAATGTATTATGTTTCATTCTTGCCCAATAACGCAAGAAAGTAAATGAATATCGGATAGCACAACTCAATACATTCTCTTGTGTGCATAAAATAATTAAGCAATCCATTTTTGGTTTACGGACACTCGTTCTGAGATATTTTTAGGCTTGGTTCGAAGTTACCGTCAGTCCAACAATCCCACGGAAAATAAGTAAATAAATGGACGCAGCAACAGCATCAAAACAATTATTGTAAAAGGAGTCGAACGGAATGATTTCTGCCCCTTTTGACTTTGACTTTTGATTCTGACTCTGAGAGACGGAGCCTTTTATCTTTTATAGCAGTCGAAGGAAAGGACAGAAGACTGAAAAAGGGACACAGAGCTGAAACCACATTTTTTGGATTCATTTACATGTGGGCATGTAAATGTGTCGTACATCGTACAGTGTTGTAACCCTTGCTTATCGAAGGCATCCAAAAAATCCCTTCTATCAAATACCAAAACGAGGAATGAAATGCTGTACAAGAACAATAATCGGGATTGTCACAGACAGTAACAAAAGTTCATTATTCATTCCATAAGTTCAACTTTTTTTCGTTTAGGTACCTTATGAACCTTCGTGTCCACTTTATATTTATTTTCTCACATAATGTTTTTTGTCAAAAAGGAAGCCGCGTGTGAATGTGTGCCTGAATCAAAAATCGAGGAGTGTCACCATCAACACGATAACAACACCACCGATAAACTGACAAGAAACGTATATACGCTTTCTTTTAAAAATGTACGCGGCCAATCATGACATTAATAATTGAATAATTGATTTAATGATTTGATTAACCAAGTGCTCCAAAGAGTTAAGTCAATAATGACTATAATAATTATAATTCACAAAATCAATAAACAAAATATTTATGAATTCATGAACGCCCACCTCGTGATTTTTTTCAATTTACTGATGCAAAGAATAAATCTTGCACAAAGCTTATCAATCGATGCACACATCGACACATATGCAGAAGACATTAAGTTGACACACATGAGAGACACACACAAGAAAACATTAGCACACCTCTTCTTTCCTTAAATAACCTTGTTTTGTGAAGGGAGAACCAATATTGACTTTTCTTCCATTTTTATGACCACAACACAGCACAATACAATCATCCTTTTAAAGTCATGAATATGAATTTTTTTTTAAATCTCCAAGCACTAAAGCACAAAAGCTTTGTTCAGTGTGTGCATTCTCAAGCTGGTGCATTTTGAAGATTACCTATAAATATACCAATATTTTACACAATTATTGAGCCACATGAAATGCAATGCAGCTATTATCTAAAACAACCAACAAATAACCCATTCAATCAATTCATAATCATTTTTTTTCCCAGCTTAACTCAATTTTTTCCTCCTATGACCTTACATGACATCGACTATTGAAACCTCGCTTCCATTTTTATCACAAAAGCAAAGAAACGAAAAAAGAATAAAACAGTAGATCTATTCAAATGAGAAAAAAATGTTTTGTGGTAAGAATTAACTCACGAATTTTCAACACAGCCATAAAAACCCACATTTAAGATTATAAACAATCATGACTTCCCTTTCCCATGCTTTTTCTGGACACAAATAATGGCACACATTTTTATGGCCACAACAATAAAGGTGAGAAGTGTGTGCTCAAGACAGTCGCGGCACATTGTGACAGTCACGGTTAGAATCACATCACGATGATGATGATAATTACAATTACAATAACAATGCTACCAGTATTCACTGTCACAAACAGGCACGCAGTGCCTGGTAGTTGGATTCCGCTGACACTTATTTTTAATAAGATATATCATTATGTAAATTAATTAATTAGGTTCGGTTCCCCAAATCTGAGCTTCAGGTATCCTTTTCAAAATAAACTGCATTTAATTGCGATGATAAACCGAGATTGATGTTGTAATTGTATGTTTCTTTTCTTTTCTCAAACATTAGTACATATTTACCTTCATACATTTAAAGGTTTATTTTAGTTCAAATGATACTCACGCTTCTACTTTAAGGAACCAAAGTATTAGTGTTTAATTGCTGCTGATGTGAGTATGAAAAACTCTCAAATAAAAACAAAAATGTTTCAGACGAACTGTGAACAATTTAACTGAAAACTACACGGGAAAATTAATGTTTTGTAGATAAATATAATAATGCTTTAGGTTTAATCATTGAGAGTCAAGTCAAGAGGAGCCTAGCTAGACGCAGGCTTTTATATTATTCACACACGACACAACACAAATACAATTGATATGATTACAATTCACTGTCCTCATAAAATTTACCTTGATGATCATTAATTTGTAACTAACTAAATACTAACAAAGCATGGAAAAAATGGATATACAACGTTTCTAATGGCACTGGTTAAAGTTGCATTAAAGTGGAAATGTAGTAGAGCAGAGCTATTGATAAGCAACTGGCAGATTCACGTTGGTGAGACTGAGGCATTAAAATCATGACATGACATAAGTGCGACAAGTAAAGTAAGCAGCACAATACGAAATGACATTTGCATACAATCTGACGCTCCTGCTAATGCACACTGGCATATGTAGCATGATTTTATTTTACAGCTTAAAGATAAGCTAAAGCAAAATCTGATACAAAAAGTCATCAGCCAAAAAGTCAATGTTGAATGCTATTTTTCCAGAGCAATGGAAAAAGCCAACAATTTTCAATGGAATTCCGTTTCTGATGAAAAAAAACTCAAGTGATCAACAAATACTCTTCATCATAATTAAGTGAATTATCCTTAACCTATGCAGTTTTTATGGTGTGAAGCAATTCACAAACGGAAATACATAATCGCAAGTAAATGACAATTTAATTAGACTTGCCTCTCTCTTCTCATTACTTTATTTGATTAATTAGTAATGAAGTCGTAGTCAGAAACCATTACTTTTGGCTTTATGAACTATGCCTACGCTACGCTTCATCAATTATGCTGCTGTGCTTAATAATACGAATGCGATGTTCTATGACATCGTGGTAAATGTTCATTCACTACTTTTAATTGACATGATTCATTTTTTTGTTATAGGTATGTAGTATATATATTATAGTATGAGTATGTTTGATGCACTGATTCACACAACACTCAACAGTTAATTATTGATTACCCAAATTTTATTTTCCATTATTTGTTTTTTATCAAGCGGAAATTCATTAAAACTTACATTGAAAAGTGTTCTCCTTTAGATAAGATTAACGTGTCTGTCAACAAATTAACAAAGATCAGTCCAAATTCCAATCGCGTCGTAATTGCAGCAGAATATTCGCGAATCCAACAGAATTATGAGAAAGTCGATTTTGAAGAAACAGTTAATGAATTGAGTGATAATAATTGATCAGATTAATGTAGAGATGAGAAAATTGTATATTTCCAAATTAAACTTTCATTTTTGAGATCACGAATTTCGGTTTCAGAAGAAAAACATATTTATGCTGACTTTAGTTAACTGATTAAGAGTATATGAGCATAAAGCAGTTACTGATTGTGGAGACAACTAATAAATAACACTTCGCTGCACTTTCTCCAATCCCCTTATGCAAAACTTATGTCCGAGAAAAATCACTTTTATTTAGCTGGTAACAAAATCAACTCTCGTCTTCCTTATATTTTCTGGTTGCGTAACTGATTCGATAAGCTTGCCTCGTCTTATTTCTCTTAATTATGCTGTTTCAATTTTGTAATACTTTTTGCATAAAACGTCCTGGTTCTTAGGGCAAGCTAGTTTTCAGTTTTAGAAGGAAAGCTGCCAAGTTTCAATTGGCTCCTGCAAAATGGAGCAGTGGTTGCGATTGCGAGTATCACAAGAAGACACAGAAACATGCACACACGGAGCGGAGAGGAGACGAGAATCATTCAGCAAGCAACCAGCAACCAACTGAAGAAGAACAAAGCTGGAACGCTGAACGCTTCACAGTCAGCTCAGTTTAGCAGAGCTTTTACCTATTTAGCTACTCCAGAACAAGTGCATAGGAATTCTTGCACACATCCATCCACTTATAAACAAGAACACACAAAGCGACACTTGAGAGGAGACAATAATGTAAGTAACATGAAATACAGTAATTGTGTGCACGCAGGTAATGCTCAAAGCTGATGTGTGACGTCGACTTAGGTACCTTAACTTGCTCCTCTTCTATTGATTACTACTGCAACGTATCCATGTTGCTATTTAATGATATCCAAATATATTTTGTGGTTTCAGTGCAGGGTTTGAGTCTGATGTCTAGAAGAAGTTGTTTTATCTACATGCTATCTCGACTTGTCTAAACGTTAGCTTGATTTCGCTCGTTTCATTATCTTGTTTCAGTCAGATTTTGCGAAAGAAAGTACGGGATCTTTTTATGATGAAGAAAAATACGCGAAAAAATTTCAGGTCCGGTTTCGTTTACTGAAGCTTTCAGGAATACTTTATTAATGACCCTCCTCCGTGAATATTAATTTTAGACGAAAATGAAGTTGAAGAGTAGTAAAAGAAAAATTCTGTTTCTATATATCTTCTTCACTTTTTCACAAAAGAACAAAAACTGTGGGGTAATGGCAATACAGCTCTTTTGGTTCATCTACTCAGGCTTAGAATGACGATGATGCAGAGATTTTGATCACGCATGGTCCATGAAGTAGACTATGTAGCTTAATCCAGCGATAGTAAAAAAATTATCTGTCAAAATTCTGGCTTGTCGGAACGTATAAATTGGAAGGGTAATATGAATAACTACGTAATATTATTATTAGTATTTGTATTACGTTGTGGGCACAGAAAAACGTTGGGTATAAAAAAGTGTTTTATTTACGTTTCATTTCCAACGCTCGATGTTACTACGTATTAGCAAAAAGGGGACAAGAATGCTCACTAGTAACGAAATTAAAGAAGACGTTGTTGAAGACAATTTCCACAGAATTGATTTATTGCAGGCAG
This sequence comes from Cyphoderus albinus, assembly GCA_021029165.1. Classification (NCBI taxonomy): domain Eukaryota; kingdom Metazoa; phylum Arthropoda; class Collembola; order Entomobryomorpha; family Paronellidae; genus Cyphoderus; species Cyphoderus albinus. The sequence continues at coordinate 12,227 of VYYJ01001638.1, read as the reverse complement.
TTACACACAGCAAGAATACACGACGGACGGGACGGGACACACGACAATGAGATTCCAATCGAGCGATTAATTAAAATAGCATAAATAATTTAACTGGACACACCGAGCAATCAAATTGGGATAAATTATAAATGCATGAGCGCCACCAAAAAAAAACCTACATCTTAATCAAATATTTACATACAATCAAAGAAAACTTGGGGCAAAATATCTAAAAATGGTTTAATCTAATCTTAATATGATTCTAGAAAAACTTTTTTACTAACTAGCTTCAAAAAATATACAAGAAAAAAAACGCCAGTCTCTTATTTGATGGTAGTGATGGTGGATCGTGTGTCCGTCACTCATTCACTCGCACTCACACTGACTAACAATTGAAGCCAAAAATCCTCAGGAGACATTAGATTAGAAGCAAACAAAGTGTGTCCGTATCACCAGCGAGTAATAGCATGCAGCCATATGAATAAATATTACGATCCAATCCTGCATCCATTAAATATATGCCAAGATTACCTGAAATTCTCTCAAAGAGAATGTAATCCAAAAGTGCATAGCACAGGAATAGATCACAGAATTGTATGCAGCAAATCACGTCTCTCTCTAGTCTCTGCTGAACACCTCTCTTTATGTTTAATGATTGCCAGTTGTACCTTTAACTATTCTTACTAACGGTGATATTCTGCGTTCCAATGAAAATTCCACTTTCGCACATTATTTACATTGTATTTAGAATCTAACTAGCTAGTTAAATATTTTTCATAAAACTTATCAGCGAGAAAAGAGTCACGGATGAGGATGAGGCTAATCATAGATAATGTGGCCATTAAATTAAAATCTTCATCTTCTTTCGTCATTTAATAATAATGATAAATGCTTAATGCTTACCGCAGGTTATCCTGTGTGCTATTTTAGCTTACAATTATGATTGCAAACATTTTACGCGGCCATGTAAAAATAATTTCTTTCGTCTGATTCTCCTCTTTGAAGTTGAAGCCATTAATTTAATGATTGAGCTGAAAAGTGTTGCATTATCGAGGCAGATTCAGTGAGACTCAGAAAAATCCATTATTATCATCCATAAGAATCTTTTTCATCTGGATCTTACAACATTAATATTAAGTGGCTGCAGTGCAGTCTGAGGCTGAGGATTATACAAAGTTTGTGTGCACACGGTGAAGTAAATCCACTCTTGTGCACAGTAGTGCACACATTTATATTTTAACAATTGTGTCTTAAATATGGTTGTGGTAGCACAAATAGAATGTTACAAAATAATAATAATAAATGGAAATGGATGGTGCATTACTGTAGTGCAATGGAGCAGCTGCTGTGTGCAGGCAACAATCGAAGAAACTAAAAGGGCCTTCATTTCATTTTTACCAAAAATAAATAATAATGCACTTTACTTTGTTCATTCCTACTTACGCGTATACCAGTTGCATTCATCATTCATGCTTCAAGAAGAAGAAAAATGGATTTCTAGTTGGTTTTTCGTTTTTCTTACATTAGTGCTCATTTATCCTATGGATTCAATTTACTCGCTCACACATTCACAAGCCATGAGAGAGAAGGCAGCTCGGAATAATAATGAAGAACCAATAATAACGAAAGCTTGTTGTCCATCCGCTCGTCCCGATTACCATTTCGCTTTGTACCATACCATTACATTACCAAAAATATTACATTTGCCATTGCTCCATTCACAAAGAATATTCAATTCAGGCAATCTCCATTCTAGCAGCAAGAACACGCTCATTGTGCCACCAGCACCAGAATCTACATTATCATTTCAATTCAATATTCTTATTTCTAATATTGCATTGCACATCAATGGCTTCATTTAATTAGTCTTTCTGGTAGTGCAGTTTATTTTATTGGCAACGTTAGATGAAAAATTGAGTAAAGTGAGGAGAACGGTGGCCATTTCTTTCTTCCGCCGAGTTGAAAATCGAAAATATCCACTAATTGTTTTGCTTTATTAATTCATTATGCCTTTGCTTGCTTATCGGGTAATTTACTAATATTATTGCACACAAAATTTTAAAGTGGTGAAGTATAAGGCGGCATGAGTCAGCAGATAGAGAGAAAAACGAAAAAGAAGAAGAGGAAAACGAATCGAGTTAAGAAGGGAGATTAACTTAAATATTTTTTCCTTTAGTTGAGCTCCACTTTAATGCCTCACTACCTATGAAAATGCCGTGGATAAGTTGTTGAACTGAACTTAAGTAATTCTTTATTCCTTTGACTTTGTCTGAGTCAAGTCCATCCGCAGTTATTTGTTTATTTTGTTACGCCGTCTGCAACAAAGTTAAACTACCTTTGCTTGAAACCCTTGTTATTCAGATATTGCTTCACTTTATTTTATTCACATCAATAAATAGCTCAAAAAATGTATTGATGAACACCTATTTCTTTTACTACAAACCCAACTCTCTAATTGAACCAATAACAATAATTCGTAGCGTAGCCAATACTTTAGAGTTGAGGGGTAAAACCAAGTCTTTCATTTTGCTCATTAATCGAAGTAAACTTTGAACAAAGTACAAGCCTACCTGAAACTTTAATTATCTAAGTGGCTTCTCTGCTCACTCTACTATAAAGATTTTTGGAGAAGAAACAGGAAGCATTAAAGGAAAAGCACTGGCCACCGGCCATAAACAATTTAATAACAAATGCCTACGCTCTTTAATTATTAAAAGTAAAAATTGACTAGTTAACCTTTAAAACATTTTCCGACACCACTTGATGCATACATCCAGTACCAATTAATTATATGTGAATCCGCTTCATCATTATTATCATCATCATTATAACAGCTAGAGCTATTTATTGGTATCAATCGTTAAATCAACAGGCTATGATTTGAACATTTTCATGTCGGAAAGAAAAGTGCTGTACATTACTATCTAATATCAAATTGACAAACTCTGGAATTAATTTTTGGTGAACCAGGAAAACAGATTCTATAATATGTAATTTCAACACCTTTTTGACGGTAGAAATTGCTGAGTTTTCTTGCTGAAGCCACAAAATTTGTGTTGCGGAGTCAATCAAAAATTGCAATTGATTATTTATTGTGCTGCTGTCTTTGCTTTGACTTGAGTTGAGCTATAAAATTGAGGGCAAGTGTTCACAAAATTTGTTTAGCCTAATAAAAATACAAGTAAAATGCAGTTAAGTAACAAAAAGGTTGTTACCTCAAAGATTGTGTGTCTACATTACACCTTTACAAGCTTATCTTTTTTAGTCTTACTCTTATTCTTCGAGGAGATGCATTTTACTTATTTTTAAGTATTTGTGCAACACACATTTTTGCGGCTCAGCTCTGGCGCTATGTTATGTGCGCACTCGTATTTAGTGCGTGGAATTGACATGGACATGGCTTAACAATAAAAATTGGGATTTTGGATGCAACTGCAAATTGCAACTGTGGCAAAATATAATACATTGTAGAGCAGACACACGGTAATACTTTGTCTTGACTCACTTTTACACTGTTGCAGTAAGTAATGCAATACTATTATTTCTACCCACTTCAATTGTTGTTGCCTCACTCTTATAGGCAATCAAATGAAAATGATAAGCAACAAAGTATAAACACAGCAGTAGTATCAACTATGTCCACACTTTTAATTTTAAACGCAAAGTAACGTGCAGTGCAAAAAAAAATAATGCCGAAGCTGAAATCTTTCATCTCTAAAAATGGCTCGCTCTCTGAAGCCATTCACATTAAGACAAGAAGGAGTCAATGATGCAAGTCGAAGCGGCTCAAATGGAATCGTTCAATTCATATTGTTTATCATCATCTTATTTTTTGGTTTGATAATCTAGTTATTATTATAATAAAGTGCAGAACAGAAGGGAAGGGAAAGGGAGACTGAAAACTAAGCCAGTTTTGGTGTGGTCACTTACCTATAACAAAAACACTTCTCTACTTTTTTAACTGTACGTAAGAGTTGAGTTTGTAAAGCTATTTTAGTAATTGGAAGGTCTCGCAAACGTCTACCAGTATAATAATTATAATTATACAGTAATACTCTAAATTATGCACCAAATGTGGACTTCCATTTTCCGTGTCTAATTTAAATTTTCTGCAATAATGGTAGAATTATCATTGTCATCTCCTTGAGACTGCGCAAGTACGCGGCATAGACACAAATCAGAAGGTATCAGCAAAATATTTTTTTGTGTAGTCTTTATTTAAAACACATCTAAATAAATCGGTGATAGTCATGAGTCCAAATTGGGTAGGCAAAACTAATAATTGAATCTGACCTGTCGGTAGATTAGCAAACAGCGCAGTGCTAACTAAATAAATGGCACACAGACAGAGACAACAATGAAGTAGGAACGCAAATGCGTATCTGACTCCATCTCAACTTTTCTCGACTCATGTCATTATTGAGTAGTAAAAGTAACTCTGGCTCATGGCTCATCGTCAGTCGCTCTGCTCCAAAATTCCCCATCTCATATTAATAATGGTAATAATAATGGTGATGACGATTCAATGCTGTCGCAGCGACTGGTGTGCCGTAATAATGAAAATGAGTTACCTTCAAAAAACGAGCGTTAACAAAACGACGAGACGAGTGGTGACAAGACGAACGAAGCTCCGTTTTGCTTTTGCGTCGCTTTTTTGGCTTCACTTTGCTGTATGTAAAATGTGCGGTAATTTAGCATGGATGCATGTATAATTGAAAGTAACAATGTACCATTAGATTACCATTTTACCATGTGTGCACCTCACTTGAATACAGCAGCGGCATTATTAAGTGCTTACATCGTAAGTAGACAGAGGCAGAGATAATTGTGGCCACTTTTTGTTAGCAAGTGTGTCTGTGTCAAATAAAAACTATTTTGTAATAATAAGACACTGCGAATGCCTTGGCTATGACACGACACGACGCAGGCAAACGCAAGCAGCATAAAGCGTTAAGAACAAAAATTTACTTCACTCGATTTTTGTCATTTGCAATGAATCGTAAACGAAAATAAGAAAAAAATGCAGTGGCAATGGGAATATAGCGGAACGAAAGTACACACGTACATAGGTTCCTACATTTACACCGTGGTCACTTTGCTTAATAGGGGATTGTTACGTTAGGTGTAAAGGGACTTCAGAAATGTATTTAAATACAAGCAAATCAAGCTGAAGTGAAGCCAATAAATTGAATGTTGTCTTTTTATTGTTTCTTCATTTTTCATCATTCATCGGCTAAATTTACTCTTTGTACTTTTGGCACATGCGACCAGCTTAAAAATGCAAATCTTGTGTTCTGCTCTCCTGCGCTGCTTGCTGCTGTTTATTCCATGGCTGACTAGATTTTCCTTTAGGCTTATCAATAGCAGAAATGTATGAAACAATGTGGCCAAAAAATTAACCTTGTACTGACTTGAACATAATATACAACTCTATCTAATACCTACTTTTGGACGCAAATTGTGGAGACAAAATAATACTTTTCTATCAAGTAAATGTGTTCTAGTAGTTTTTATTCTCGCAACTCGAAACGCAATCTAAAAATGTTGGCCTGCATAAACCAAGATATAAAATGATAATAAGCTATTTATAATATCATTGTATTTAAATATTACTACAATAAGGCCTAAAGCAAAGAAATGTTATTAAAGCATGAAAAAGCAGAACAATCAAAAAATGGAGGTTTATATGCCATGTCGCGCGTGCATTAGAGATCATATTTATAACAAGAATATTATTATTTATTGTGATTCTGATTTTTATCGATTATCTTGTCATATTATCACAGTCATCATTTTTAAGATGTGATTATCATTTTGATTTGATACTTTCAAAATAATGTAAACATTTGATTCGGTTTCCTCTGTATCTAAATATTTGTATTGTTAAATTGTTATCTATTTTGTGGTAAAACAAATTGCTTCAATCATTTTAGTTGTGTGTGCGAAATGCGAAACTTTTTTTTCACTCAAATTATTTGGTTTTATTCCTTCAATAGAAAAAAAGATGCGCACCTTGAAAAATTTTGTACGGGCCTTTGCAAGTAAGCCAATGTTGTTGCTGCTGCTGCTTTTGTATTCACTTCTTCTAGTCGTATCTCATCAGTCAGCTCAACACCAAAGCTTTAGAAATTCATAATTCCAGTGAACAAATAAAAATTTTGGGTACAAGGATGCGTGTGTCCATTATTACTTTTTTGTGTATAGGCATAATGTTTACATAATACAGCCAACTTTAACCTACCGTAGCGCAGACAAATTTTTACTCTTGAAACGAAACCATTTGACAATATGAAACGGAAAATTCTACTACCCTGCAGTCTACCACAACCTGAAAATGTGGCCGTAATCATGCAGTCACGTCATCAACAAATTATACTTAATCTGAGTAAGTTATTGCCATTACTCGCCTAGTCTTGCCTCAGAGAACTACATATGTAGTAATATACTTTTTGCTCCGGACTCCATTATTCGCATTTTATCCATATCCATATTTAACTACTCTCTGTGGACATATCACAAGACAGCTTGGCAGCTTGCTTGTTTTGCTCTTCGGACACGGATCTTCATCTCCAACTTATCTTCATGCGTTTCTTTTTCTTGGAAAAACAATTCTCAGAATGATGAGGTCATAGAAATGAAAAGCGTGTTTACAAATGAGTTGACTGAAGATACTCCGAAACGACAATGAACCAAAATTGTGTGCTACTATTGGGCACAAAAAAATCAAGCCTTCTTTCGTGCTCGTGCGTGGCTCATTCTTTGAGATGTTTAATACTCAAAGAATAAAAGAAGCGTCAAAATTTAGTTTTAAAAGGGTAATAAAAAAGAAAGAAACAACGACAAATCACTTGTTCGGTTCCTCATACATAAAAATTAATAAAATTGTCATTTGGTAAATAGAGTATATTTTATTGCTTTAAATGTATTTAAAGAATACTTTTCAGACCAATAACCCTAATAAAAGTGAAACAATTGACAATTATTCACTATTATTATACTTCTGTAGTATGCAAATTTAGATCACACATTCACTTTCCATTTGCTTATCAAACTATATAGAAAATGAACTTAAAAACAAGATGTGTTGTTTTTGTTTCTGTTTGCTGTCACTGCAAATGTCTATAACCGTTAAGATTATAATTATTAAGATTATAATTATAATAAAATTATAATCATAATTATAATTTTATTTGCAAACCGCTGCAGTTTGCATACACAACATAAAAATATCATAGTTATTTTTATTGTCATTACTCTATTCTGATGAGCTAACGCGTGTCAGTTTCTGCTAAACTGTTTCAAGTTACCGAGTTAATTATTATGCACATTTAAAATACCCATATCTACTCAACAGATGTAAGACACCAATAATGATAAACCAACTAATGTTTATTTGTTGCAATTTTATTGTGGAAAAGAAGTTCTATGAAGTTATGTTCTTATCAATAAACAAATCGCTTTTCATCAATGGTTTAATCATTTTATTTATGCTCTCTGTATGGGTACTTTAAAGAAATTGAGAATGTCTCACTGTCGCATGATTTCAACGAGACAATCTGACTGAAGTGATCTCTCCTCTTCTGACTTTCGTAAAAACCGAATCGAATCTGTCTGAGGACAAGTGAGTATCATTTTACAAGAAGTACGACAAAATAAAAAAGTTGAATAAAAGAAAAAAAATAATTCGAGTTAGAGATGACGTTGCGCTTTTTAATTATTGTTACTTTGTTAAACAAATTAGCCGCTTTCAACTGCAACGTGAGACAGGATTTTTGTTTTTATCATAGAAGGATTGTGTTACCTTTGATGTCGTCGTGTCTTTTTTGTGCTCACTAAATAAAGTTTTTTTTCGAATTCATTAAAATAGACACAAATGTTTAGTTTTGTAAATCTTTGATACTGATTGTTCACAAGAAACACGTAGTATGATTCAAAGCACTGCTGTAAATTTGGAAATGAAAATGAAACAATATTATCGATTATTATTGTTACATACGTATATATTATTGTATCCAGTTTTCCTTTATGACAATAGTCTATCACATGACGAAAGAAAGAACTACGTAAAAACAGAAAGTTTTGCCTTATTGAGGACAAAAAACCGAAGGAAAAAGGAAAAAGCGCGTCCAATGCAGTGCAACACATTTCATTGTTATTTTCTTTACAAGAAAGGTTTTTAATGTTTGAATGACTTTTTTGTGCATTGTGTCAAATTTAGTTAGGAAATTCGAGTCTCATTTTTCACACCAGTAATTAACTAATTAATTCAATTCGAAACAATGCAGATTAGATAGGATTTTTTGTAAACAGAAAACGGAGGATGGACATTAGCTGGGCTTGGCTTATTATATTCTTGTTATATCACGATAAGCTCTTGTTCTTCTAGATATGGTTGGTAAATTGATAAGTGATCAGTAATGCACGAAAATGGTGATAATAATGATATATGTATATGAAAGAATAATAAAATTAACGATGGAATGGGCAGAAAGCAAACGAGTTTACATAATCACATCTTCATCTCTTTGTGTGTCCGGTCTCGGATGCATTAGCATTATTAAGTGGCCACATACATCACATTGCATCACACTTTGTGTCCACTACTGCAGAAAAACGTTGGACTCAGATAACAATTTAATGCCCTTTCAACTCAATTCTATGTTCTTTTGTCGTCATAACTTGAGTGCTCACGCGTACACATTACTCAAACTAACGTCAGCTATAGTTTTGTATCATATTCATATTGTGCGGCTTCATAATGAAATAACGAACGATGAAATCGACCACAGGATGAGGATGGGGATATGCAAGGAAAAATGAGATGAAAATGAGATGAGCAGAGAATCAGCGAGGAGCTGCATGTTTCATGATAATCTAATTGCTTTCCATATTTGCTTGTCATTCATTCAAAATACCCACATAATATTAATCATCATGCCTGATTATCATTCATTACTGCCAAAATACAAAACCGCTGGTATCATACTTATGTATGTAGTTTGGTTTCGCTGAAATGTCACAATTGTCACCAGAAAAGTAGCAGTAGCATTATGAGTCGAGTGAAGCGTAAAATGATGATGATCCGTGGAAAGTGACAAATGGATATATTACACAGAAATGAAGCCAGTACGTGCCAAAGTGTAAAATCTGAATGTAATATGTACTTGGCTTTAGCGTCACCCACTTGACAAATAAACTTGTTTCCTCGTATTTCCATATTAAGTATTATTACAAAGTCGATTTGTTCATATGCGGAAAATTATGATAACGTAATTATTATAATTTGTTGACATGATGCGTTTGTTTGTAAGGTTGTTGTGTCCACAGGTTCTTGGTATTTTTGATACACATAATATTTCTTTTTAAATAAATCGGTCGGGGTTCAGTTTAATTGTACATATTCTCAAGCGCCAGGCGGGTGCCTTGTTTACAACCTCAGTGTTTCATAATAATTTAATGACCAGGAAAAGTTAACGTTAAGGATTACAATTTAATTCCACTTTGATGCTATGCTTCAAACTTAGAACAAGTGACCGCCAAATACAAGATAAGCGTACAAAGTCATATTGTAAAAATACGCACAAAATATTAACATGAAATGTTCAAAATGAGAACATTCAATTTTTAGGGAAATTAGTCTTATAATACTTTTACGCAGAAAACTTTCATTTTGGGTGCTTTCACAAACGAAGCTCTTGAAAGAAATAAAACAAAAGGTCAGCAGTTAAATTAGACCTTTTCAAACGTTTTTAATTCCTACTTTGAAGTCCATTTTAAAGATTACATGTGTCCAAGTAGCGTATTTGGACCTTTGATCTCCAGTAAACGCTTCTGGGAAGCTACAGAGTTGTAAATTGAAATTCGCTTGAATTCTAATATCCGCATTGTACTACACGATAAAAATCTTATTCAAGTGTTTAATATTTTCCGCATTTACAATTTTAATGTAGTGGAATAAGAAAATTTTATGACGATGAAATTATTTTATGGCCCAAGTATTAAAATCAGCTTTGTAGTGAAGCAGTCGTATGTGGTCATAAAATCAAACCCATCATAAAGTAAAAACTGTGTAATCTGGCTGCAGTTTAAGTTTATAATTTTTCCTTTAAAAATTTGCTCTTCATTTGTCCATATTTTCACAACATCATATGGAATTGGCATGAATGAGTATCGATACGTTTTCAGCTAAGCAAATAAAAATCTAGTTGCTGCAATCTAAGTCAGTAAAGTGAATGCTAAAAAGGCAAAAGTGTCATCCAAATTGAAAAACCAGTGCTCAATCGAGCTGATCAAAAAGAGTTTGTGTCAATATTGAATTTTTGGCAGCAGGCTACTCACAGACAGCCGGAAGAATCCAGTGTGCTTGCTACACAATTTTAGATAGGCATTTTCTTGTTTTTCATGCCATAGATAAAGTAACACTGTTGGAAAGAATAACGCAAATGTCGTTTTTTGGCACATTTCGACTGCAGTCGGTTGAAAAAGTAATTGTTGAAAATTATTGTTATTGTTAAACTACAATTACAAAAGAATTGTACATGAGGAAAAGTGCTTTTCGCAAAAAATGTTTATTCATCTCTCATCTGCTTTTTAAAGTGAAAATGATGATGTGTCATGTGTCCGCGTGTAATGTGACGTGATAATTACCTGTGTGAGTTCTTACCACTTTGTAATGTGTGGCCATAAAATATTGACATTAACACACATACCTTTGCCCACACGCTTAACTAACTGAGTCAACTAAACTTGCTAAATGATGTAGGCAAATAATGTATTGCATTGCAATGTAATGTAAGTGCTGTCAAAATTCTATTCTACATTAGTTTTCGCTCTCTAAATTATTTCATTTATACTTTTTGTGTTCATTTATTAACATTGTGTCCAAAAGCCAAAGATAAACAAAATTAATTGACTTTTTACTCTGATGAAAACATTGTAAGAAATAACACTTTTTTGCAATTTTTGGGGATAAAACGACCTCCGCTTCAATTTTATGAACGGTTCTCATTCATTTGGCTCGTACAGTTTTTATGCCACCAACCGTCATGCTCTTCATCAAATTAGGCGCAGTATTGTAATATTGTAGGTACGCTGAGCATGTAATGTTCTTATTGTTACTCAATAAAATGAAAATATTAATGTCATCCATCCTCACTTCACTCTCACACATTTTTCACGTTTTGCTTTGCATTTTGAGTTTGACCATTAATTGTTGGTTATTTAAGAAGTAAGAACTAGAAATAAATAAAACGAACAAAAAATGCAACATTTTCAACAACCTCATTTTTTGAAGACATGCTGCAATGACTTTGTATTTATTATATTATAATATAATTATTTCATACCTTAAAATTATTCAGGAAGGAAACTGAATGAAAACGAAGAAAAAATGGAATAAAATTATTTTGTGCACACATGTGCGATCTGATGCTGATGTGATGTGAGGCGATGTGTGGGGCTTGTAATTTTTAGTTAGATAGAAATTGATAAGCAGGTTTATAATATTGGTCCATAATAATATCAAAAACGATCGATAAGTGAGGTGGTAATACAGCAACATTGTTAATGCACGCAATTTGATAAGCAGGGAAGTACCGCTGAGTTCAGGTACGTGTATTTAATATGATTATTATTACTTCATTAGATATTTAATTAGTGCTTATCGAAAAACACCAAATTAAAGTGGAAAGGGACAGCGAAACGAAAAATTAATTAAGTTTTTGAAATTACTATTGGTTTATCAAAGTGCGTTATCATGATTATCATATTTTGATCATACACCTTTATTAGCGAATAAATAGTGATTTGGTGATTTGATTATCAAGCCGCCATCAAATACGAGGGAGAAACACGCTCCTTTAATTTGAATAATTTTAAAAACACTTTTCCTTTCTAATGTAATAGTAGTCCTTTACGTTTATCCAAATTTTATTTATTTTCCTTTTCCAACCCATATTTGCCAAGCATTTTGATTCATGATGATTATCATATCATTACCATTTTTCGTTAAATACTCACCTATAAAACTAAGTTTTTTGCTCACTTTGCGAGGTGAATTTTCGGAGCCGCCCACATGATCAATTTTTAGTGCATAAATTGTGATGCGATACATCCTTTTATGGGCGATCATTGAATTGTTGATCAGGAGTGCATGAATCATTACCATAATTATATTTATAATTAGCAAATAAACTGGGTAAACCTAAAGAGAACGTGTGTCAAATAATTATTCATTAAAACCAAAA
>VYYJ01001637.1:0-28503 GCA_021029165.1 Cyphoderus albinus | reverse complement strand
TTATATTGCCCCAATATCCATTTCGTCCATTTCATCCATTGATTCCACCAAAAATTGGCGGGACAAAACATTTCTTCCAACACGGATTAAAAGCCAGCTGTCCGGATGGGCGTACTCTGCGCGTGATGATAATCTGCTGGAAGCTGGTTGACTGAAGAATGATTTTATTTGTGTAAAAGCTCAATTAGTGAGTAAGAACTGACGATGAGTGATTTTATTAATTTTCGTGTAATACTTACACTGCCTAAATACTTTTAACGAAATGCAATAAAATGAAGCAGCCGGCTTCATACCAAACCGGCATGTGGCAAGTTAGAGTAACCAACATCATGTTTTCTTTTATTTAGACGACGGCGTTACTAACTGCTAACACTTTAACAGTAGCGCTCGTTTCACTCTGGAGTTTAATGATGGATTGGTTTTATCCAGTTCTGCTTGATAGACAAAACCACTTTATGATGACGATTATGGTATTTCTGCGAGTACGAACGAACGATACGATGAGGTGTATTGATTGCACAGGACTGGAGTTGTGGCTGTGCTGAAGGACAGAGCAAGAAAGCATGCAAAATGCTATGAAACGCACGTGGACGATCGGGTCACTCGCCATAAAGTTTAAAGTGTTTCGACCACTTACATTATTATCAGATCATAATATTGCTTATGCCTAAGAATAGACTCGCTCTCTGCTGGACATGGACACACAATTACAAATATAAACATTGCAATAACATGCAACGATTATTGTGGAATTTTACAACTATACAAATACCACATGTATTGAACTTTGAATGATAATGAGAATAGCAATTAAATGCTATAGGACAATCAGAATGATACTTAAGTTTGGTCTGCTGATAATGCCAGTGACTGTTACAAAATTACTGGGTTGAAATGAATCCTTTCAATGACTGTAGGATAAATTGAAATACACGTTCGTTATAGTGTGACAAAGATGTGGAGCAATTCGTTTGCTCAGAGCGAATTACAATATAATTATTTCTGCGACGGGACAGAAGCTTGAGGACATACTAAATGAATACCGAATTGTGCTAGGTCACTTCCAAATTTACTTGAGGTAAGGATCTCGAGACTGAGTTATCCATCCCCGCGGAAATATTAAATTGAGAGACACTTAAAATAATGATTTGGATGGGAAGCTGGGCTCCATGACATTGATACAAATTACAATGGCGTGTGTTGCGTGTTTTGTTGGTGGTTTACTACGGGTGGGTGGATGGATAAAACTGGATGAAAGTTTGGAATTTATTTGGAGAAGTTAAGATTCCGGTGGCTTACTATTCCAACATCCGATTTTGAGGAACTATTCGAGCTAGTGCGGTGGGTAGACTCGACGACATCAAACTAATGAGGTATGAGAACTTCTGTGACGATACGAAACATAGAAGCTGCTTTCTAGGCGTCCCTGAATTCGTTAAAGGTTTACATTGATCCTTGTCAAGGATGCTGACTATTTCACGTTGGAGAGACCGCGGTTTTGATGAACGCCAGAGACCAGAAATGTCCGAGTTTTTGTTGTGTAAGATGGTGGTTGTAACGATGTCCCGCAGTTTGGCCATGAACGAGCACAATGTAAAGCCACATCCATCTCGAGTCATTACTTATACTTTACATAATATGCAATTAATTACGTATGGATTTCAGAAACTACATCGTCCAAAGATTTGCAAATGAGGTAGTGCCACTGTGTATCCTTGCATTTTTGCGAGTCTTGCTATTCTTTGGTGAGAGACAGAAATTCAAATATCGAGTTTATTGATACTCGTAGCTCACCGACCTTCAGTCCCAGCAGTCTTAATATCCTTACTTGGAAATGAAAGGATGGATCAAAAGCAACTTTATCGTGGTTATTTGTAACGCGACCAACAACCACCTCAACACCATCTCATTAGCGCTTTTTACATAAATTCTATTACTTAATATTGCAGTATGCCATGTGATATTTGCAAACTTTGCAACAAAGTAATCATAAAAAGTGTATCATTTTCTTTCATGTGCACAGTCGTGCATAATACTAACCACAAGAAAGCTTTACAATGTAAATAAAATAATGCAAACTGCACCATAAAGTAAAAACTTCAAAGTGAGTGAATTGAACGAGCGTTGGAAAAAAGAAACCAGTGACTATATGAAGCAGCGACTCTCAAAGACTGGTAGCCGGTTTCATCGTCGAAGGCCACCAGTGGAGTAGATGATTGGTAAGGACGCACGTGCTGTAGTCGCTTTGTATCATCATTCATCATTACCAAACCCATCTCGCTCATCTTAATCTAATTTATTAAAGCTGTTTGTGTCCACAATGTAAAATAAGTTTTTCTAAATAAGCAAATGCAGTTGCTGAACATTCAGAGTACACCGGCTTTTAAATGCATCAATCATTTTAAATCTTGCGTGGGAGGGGCCAAAATAGATCTTCATATCCGGCCCATGGCCAGGATAAATTTGTGCAAATAAATGGTAAAATTCTAATGCATAATAAACCAAGTATGGGAAAAGCATAAAAAGCTGGGTTTAAATTACCTCGAGATGACGTCTGAGATTTCCTAATCTTTGCAATTAATTGGTGCGAAGAAAGTTGATTCCCCATGAGAGAAAATGAGGTTTCGGCACGATGGACTGCATCAACATTAACATACGTGGACTGCATGAGATGATCTGAAGGTTTTTATTTTTTGTCTTTGTGTTTGTCTGCGGGTTTCTGTTTGTCCAGGGAGCATGACGATTATTTTAAACTTTGAGTATGTTTTCGGTATGAAAATAGCTGACGGGACTCGTCGCGTCGATTCTGGCTCATTCATGTTTATCAAGTCGCTCTGTTGGGCCTTATTTCTTCTGGCGTGCACGCTTCCTTAACCACAGAGCTTAAATAACTTCCCAGCATCGTTCTCAGTTTGAACTGAAAACCGGAACCGGCGAAGAAGTCCGTCGTGGTTGGTATTGTGTGTGCAGGCCGCCTTCTTAAAGTGCAAGAAGTTGAAGCAAAGATGTGATGGTTATTGGCTTATGATTTTTTTTCTCCTCATTCATGGGAGAAGTTAGAAAGGAAAGTTGTAACTTCTACCAACCAATTTTAGAAAGTTTTGTAATAAAACAAAGTAGTCTGGATAAAAATAGATACATGCGTGTATTGCTTTTGTTTGGTTTATGGCCTTGTTTATGGAATCTGGTGGCTATTAGATTAATCTTAGTCATCTTAACCGAAGTGCGTAGGATTATCTCTTAGCCATTGCTAATTTGGGATTTTAAATTGGTTTCACTGATTTTTACTTAGTTTTCATACATTAGCTTCTGCCATAGGAAGTTCTTGTGTGAACTTTTGTCGATATGCTAAATGTCACTAATAACATTTTTAAATTCAAAATAAGAAAATTCCAACATTTGCAATGAATTTCAACTAGTTGATCTTAAACATGAAGACACAGTTCCTGTGCACATTTCGGGTACTTGGACTATGTACGTCATTTCCATCTACAGGGTAACAGACAAAATCAAAGAAAAAGGATATAAAATCCCACCTTTTTACAAAGTCAACGCAACGCCACACACCAATAATTATGTAAAGGAAAATACATACCTAGGGAAGAAACTGTAGGCATGTATAGCATTATGTATGTGCCAATTATTTTAGGTCCAACACCAAACTGAGATTGCGATTTTAAAGCGTATCTCTGGAGAGCCATAGAATGAGCGGTATTTCGCCGATTTTCATCTTCAAAAAAATAATAATCCTACTAGATTAACATAAAGTAAATCACAGAGTCCAGTGAAGACGGCGAGGTTTGCTATTTGGCACTATTATATTATTGAAATACAGTGCAAAATGTATGTCTCCCCTTCCCTTCCCTCGCCTTTTTTGTTATACACGGCTTCTTCAGCTCCTTGAGCATAGAACTCTATTCGTTGCAATTCATTTTATTTTTTCCTGTTTTGGATTGGACCAAATGATAGAAGTACGTAATCTTTCTTTTCAAAAATTAAACTAGATTGAAAAAAATATATATTTTTTGACAAAAAAGTGTTATATTCCGGTTTAACACATAATATAATAATCTATAACGACAACTTCATTCTAACAAGTACGGCTTCGATTCAAAACCAAGTAAAGCATATTTTTATAGAAGAGTTTTTATTATTATATGATGTTGTTTTTATTTCACTTTAAACTGATTTTTATAATCGTAATTATGTAATGTTTACTTTCTTTCAGAAATGGCGACCAAGAAAACAAACAATGCCGGAGAATTGTTAAACGCCGATCTTGCCCGTTTGCGGCATTTGAGCCAAAAGTTAAAGGGGAATGAAGAAGGGGAAAGAAAGGAAGAGACGTCCCCCGACAATCCTCTCACTCTTCTACAACAGAAGGAGAAGAGAATTGAATACTTGGAAGAGGAGAACAAATTGTTAAAGGCGAAGGTGAAGATGTTGGAAAACGGCGGAGATGTTATCTTTGGCATGATAGACTCTCTGAAAAAGATCGCCAATCCAACCCAGGAGGTATTAGTTAAAGACTCGAACGGTAGACTAGAAAATAAAATTAAAAATTTCATAAAGGGTATTTTTTTAGAATTTCATAGACGTGGCAACCACGGGGTTAAAAGATATTGCACGAGGTGTCAAAATCTATAAAACCCGGAAAAAAAACTTTGACAATAAAAGAAAGAGTAAACCCACGGACGAGAAGGAAAGGAAGCGAAAGAAAAAAGAAGAGACGGAAGAAGAGATGGTGAAGAAATCTGTTGATACAGCCGTAGATAACACGTAAAAATATTTCTTTTATTTTTTATAATTTTTATTTCTATTTAAATTTTGTTCAATTTTAATATTTTAAGATTTTTGGTTGTGCATTGTTATACACAATTATTCAAGTAATTAATTCTTGGTTCATTTGTTGTTTACGTTTTATAAATAGCAAAAAAGATGATTTAGAATGGTTACAACCGCTGACCTACTACGCCACCACGTCCACACAGGTCCCATATAAGGACGCCTCAGAGCAGCAGAAATAGCGTCGTGGCTGCGCAGGCCTTTACCCTGCGGATATACCCAATAAAGACACTACCTTATAGAACTACATTAAAAGTGTACTAAACATTTCAATAATTTTTTAATAATGATCAGGAATCAAGTGAAATTGTACTTTTTATATTTTAGGAAATTGTTTTGCAACCTAAAGTTTTTAGTTGTCGAAATCTATCAATGTTTATTCACGTTCAAACTGAAAATAAATGTGCAATGTACATTTTAATTAAAAACAGTTGTGTTTTATGTAAATCTTATTACGGCTTCTCGTTGTTTTATTAAATGACAAATTTCATCGCTTTGTCGGTTGATTAGTGATACACCATGTCTGCGTCTCAATTTGAAGTTAAAATTTTAAGGTTTTTATTAATGATGGAAAAGCCACAAATGAAGAGAAGAAGATGTGTTCCCCAATATGAAAACATATTATAAAGATATATTACTATTAAATACTACACATCAGAAAGCAAAAGTAGTAAGCATTAAATGTGTGTATAGGCACTCCTTACCCCACCTTTGTATGACCCTTTCTACTGACTTTTAACAATAATCAAGACCAAACAGAAAGCTGCTGGAGTGGCGTTTACACAAAAATGGGAGAAACTCCTAGGCAAACAAGTTCAGTCAAGTTCAGTTAAATAGAAGATCGCTGAATTTAGTGACTTCGTACAATGAAAGAGAATTGGAAGAATTTATAGAAGGAATTTCTCTAAATATGACCGTATGACATGAATTACTTCAAGAAAATGCACTCCTTCGTGCTTGGAGACCGAAATTGACGAGGAGCAGAATGAGACTGAATCGTTTCCTACTCAAGTTGTCACACAAGAGTCTTTTGCACCTCAGTGCATCACGGCCCCAGTAAGAAAAAAACCAGACAATATCGACGAAAAAAATGTACACATACATATATACTAATGTAAGACAAGTTTAGGCATGTTTAAGTGCTACATTAATTTGGATTGAATAAATAATTCTCCATATAACTAGCGTTATCACATAATTAAAAAACCCACATAATTATTGAGCGCATAGGCATTTTGCACATAAACTGACCGCATAGTGATCGCTCCATAAAATCTTTCTTAAAAACTTTTCAAGGTACTTACAGTTGCAGAATACGAAAAGTTTCATACGAAATATTTAACAAGCGGAATTTTGTACATTTGTTGTGTTAGTGTTAGATATTAGTTTCATTGAGAAAGTAAACACATAGAAACTCCCCCATAATTGAATTAAATTTCACCCACCGGAAATGAGAGATGCTCCATAAGTGGGTACAAAAGCAGAGTACGTACACAGAACTCCTTTTGTCTGTTTTTTTGTCTCGTCATTTTTCTCAGAAAAAAATCCTTTTACTTTATTACTTTGTAGTTTCATAATCCGATTCTCCGATTTTCTTCTTATTACTTAGAACAAAAATACAAGCTTCCAGTAGAAACAAAGATAAGTGTATAATCTTTAGTGCAGAATAAAAACGTTATTGTGAAGCAATATATTATTAGTACCATCCTAAACCCGTGCCTCGTGCCAACAATTTTTTTCCTACTTTCTTCCTGCTTCCTGCCTTTTTACCTATTCATCATGCACACGCTCGTGCGCCGTTTAAATACTAATAAATCATAGACTTCCCGATCCCAATACAAAGCAAAAAAATATACCTATAAGCACAAATATAAAAGCGTTGCTGCAGAACATCAGTAATAAACGCATGCTTCTTTTCATTTCCCTGAATTTGATTTCTTTCAACAATAATAAAAATACTTCATAATATTTAATAGTAATAAGTGCTAAAGAATCTAAAAAATAAAATAAAATAGAATATGGAAATAATCCTTTTTTGTGACAATGTAACAGAAGCTAATACATATTGAGTAGTTCTAGTTGAAGTGAAAGAAGACAAAAAGCGCCTTACATTACTCGAGTCATAAATCACTGTATTGTTATCGCGATCACCATCATTTTCATGGTCGTACTCAACTCAAATTCAACAAAAGCATCAAGAAAAGAAAGGGATTAACAAGCGAAGAGTGAAAGTAAAAGGGAGAAGAAATAAGGTCGAAAAAGATACACTAAGTTGATACCCAATACTAATCTGGAATTACCTTACTTCATCTTATCATAGTTTGATGATATTATGACATCGACTCACAACTTACTGAGTGAGTATCAATTACCAACTGTTCGGCCAAACCAACTTTCTTCCTTCCTTACTCTCAAAACTAAACTGGGTTACTTAATCTGATTTGATTCTTTCTTTCCCCTATATTTATCTCTTCTTGTTCTTCTTTGTACATTTTTTTAACTTTTCCCCGTTTTGGGACTTAAATAAAGCACATTGTTATGTTCTTGACATGCTGTGACGTAAGATAAAGAAGCATCAGTATTTTCGATAAGCAGATCATTATCTTGATAATTTCTGACCATAAAAATGTATACACTGTGTAATACTGTGTAACATTTTACTTTGTGTGCGTGCACTACCTACGATGCACTTGGCATTTTTTCAGTGTTTTTCCCATTCACCTGAAAGGCACGTATTCCTTTGAAATACGATCTCATTCCAAGTTTACATTTCCATACAAAGTATGCATTATGTATGTTTTGCAACTATCCCTGGAACTCTGTCCTTGTGTTGTTTGCGAACGCTTTCATGATGATGTGTATAGATAGATATGTATAGATAGGTGCAGTGGCACAAGAAAATGTTGTTTCCGTTACAGTATCTAAAATGTTTTATCTGTTTGCCTTCGCTTTTTGAAGCGCGGGCTGGCTTTGTCTTCTTGTCATGTCAGTCTTTTGTCATTGATGTCATCTCGAGCCAAGAAATATTGCTTATTGAATTGACCTGAAAAATTTTTAACGGAGAAAAAAGAAACAAGTGGAAGGGGACGAATGGTAAAAGGAGGAAATTGGAAATAAAAATTGGTTCAAGTGTAAATAGAATCGATGAAATGAAAGGAATGAAAACGAGTGCGAAATGAGGCTGAGGTGACAGCACCAAAGAGACAAACGGAGAATGTCGGTTTGGTCAAGCATGTCATTTTTTGTGTGCACCAAACACTAAACCTTGAAAGGAGAGAAATGTGGTGGTAGTGGTAGCATTGATAAGGTCACTATGCGAAAAAATAAGTGGGAGATCTTGATAAGAAAAAAAGATGAAAAAACAGGTGAAGATCTTACGGTTCGTTTGGAGAACGTGCAAAAGGCGTATAAAAACGGTTTTAAACTACATTGTGTTTTCAGATCATTTTTTAAAAGAGTCACCTTGATAGAAAAAGAAAGGGAAAGGCGGGTGATGCAGAAGACCAAGAAAAAGAGGAAAGCAGTGAAAAATATGTGAAGGACGAATGAAAGCTTTTTTGTGTTTCGTGGAGAAGAGCGGATATTGAATTGTTGTCGTCGTTCAGGACTTGCTTGCTTTTCTATCCGATCCGTGGTATTACAGTGGGCGAGGAGGAAAACGAGAAAAAGAGATTCACGCATGGGGATGGATGGGAATGTGAGTGATGTGGTGACGGGTGAGGAAATCCAGAGTCAGAAAAGAGGAGGTTATCTATCTGACTTGAGACATTTTTCGCCGCCTTTGGACTCCCTCCACTGCCACTCGAATCCACTTCAATTTCAATCTATGCATTATGTACGTACATACAATCTGCTAAACTAAGTGAGTCGGTACAGAACCAATTCTTGGATAAAGCAGGAAAATTCACGCATGTAAATATTTTTATATCAACTTAACCCGGTTTATGCTTTGCGGAGGTTACACAATAATATGAAGAATTGCACATACCGTTCAGCTATGAATGACTGACGCCTTTTTGCTTGCTTTGGGTTCTTTCAAATCACTCGCTTCAATATTTGTCACTCTTGACTGCCTATGAAATACTGGAAATGGTACCTCAATTGATAAGTGCGAGGGAAAGTACACAACGTGAGCGTCATTTTTGCAAGAATTCGTAAAAGTGGCAGTGGTGACAATGAGAGATGTTTTATGATTATGATTATCATTATCTTTTGTACATAGTGAGTTTTCTTTGTACTGTTCCTCATAAATAAATTTACCTCGCTGCATGAAGGCAGACGTGCATTTTTAGTGTACTGAAAGTATATACCTACATAGATACCCTTGAGTCCTGGATAAACCAAGGCTCACTAAAAAACTCAACACTTTGTTCCCCCGTGAATGGTTTAAGCCTTAGTGACTTGGAAAAAGATCACTGTGATAATCTCTGTGCTACGTGATAATCTTCAAACATGAAAGAAAGAGGTTTCCCAGGGGAACATTTTTCGTTTCTATTTGTCTGGATGAAGATGCGCAGCTTGCATATAAAAGTATTATGGAGATGGCGAGTATCCGCGACTCATCTATTTTAAACTTTTTTTTGTACTTTACTTGTCTGTTCCTATTCCTTTTTCTTTCTTCACAGTTGAAGGAACAAAAAAATCTCCTTTTTCGACATTTCGACATTTTCCATTTCTCTAGGCTTCTGTTTCATCATGGAGACAAGAAACGTTTTTTAGGCTAGGTGAAACACACCAGTCAGTATGCATCATTTCATTGAAAGAATGGATTCTTGTAAAAAGCTTTTAAAATAAGGGTGAAACGTTTTTTTTTAAACATGGCGAAAAGATGCACTTAAGCGCCTAAATAAAACTCTTTGCACTTTATGCAGACGTATGAGTGTCTCAATTTAAAAAAACTGAAAAAAACCAGACTGAAAAATTGCGTCATTCGTTTCGAAGGGCTAGATGATGCTGATGTATGGGATAGCTAAAAATGAAAAGAAAAGCAAGTTAACTTATTTGTTTTTGTTAAGCGCCTTTGCAAAAATTCTCCGTGACCTTTTTTTGGCAACAAATAATTCCCTGGACTGTCTGACCCCTAATAGAAAGAGGTATTTACAAAGCAACGGTATAAAATCTTTTTAGCAAATGAAGTAATATCCTTTCAGGTCTTCTCATTTTCCATTTCTTTGCCAATATTTGAAACGCAGAATTACAGAATATTAAGTGCCAGCAATGCAATATTTTATGCTTTCTTGTTAAGTAAATTTCATTTGACATTTGCAGCAGTCAGTAGATACGTTTTAGGCTTTACACCTGGTCTGCAAATGGCAATGGCAATGACAACTGTCAACTTAAATGAATTAATAAATAAAATAAGTCCAAAAATCTCCTTTCAAATAGTACCACCGGTTTGACAACCGATACAGCCATGGGGCAGATTTCTAATTTATCTCTATAGGGAAGCCGTGCTTTTTGCTTCTCTTTAGCACTTATTTGAAATGATGCGGTTCCGTGGATTGTCTGACCCTGATTAGAAAGGAAATGAACACATAATACTAACAAATACGAGTAGTTTTGTGAATAACATTTTGTCAACCACGCAGTATTTCTGGGTCCGCGATTAATTGCCAAAGGCATGCGACAATACATATTATATTCAGTTGCTTCATTAATACTCTAAACCAAATAATTTAGATTATGTGACCTTTACCTTCTCGGAAACGAGTGGGATTTAAAAAGCACAAAGGAATCGATTAAACTCACAGATGTTAACGGAATCGAATGATCGGTGTACTTCTAGCTGCCTAAATTTTCCGTTACGAGGTATATTTAGAGTCGAAAACTTTTCACTTGACGTCAATTACTATCGTTTGCCGTTATTTTTTTGTTTGATATTTTTAACTAATGCGGCCTTGCAAAACTCGAAGAAAAATGGGTGAAGCGGGGAAACATTTCCAAACATTAGTAAGACTGCGTATCATTGAATTGTAAAATTGATGTTGTTGTCGCTGCTTGTTGTGTTCATCCATCATCAAAATGCGTGATGTACTTTTTTGTATCTCTGTACACAAAAAAACTATTTTTAATGTTGCCTTCTCCTATTTACTGTACGCAACAACAAACAAATGACGACGGCAAAAAAATACTCTACAGTACTTTGAG
Source organism: Cyphoderus albinus (assembly GCA_021029165.1). Lineage (NCBI taxonomy): Eukaryota > Metazoa > Arthropoda > Collembola > Entomobryomorpha > Paronellidae > Cyphoderus > Cyphoderus albinus. Next base: position 17,511 of record VYYJ01001637.1, on the reverse strand, counting down.
CATTTGTCGGTTTTGGGTTAAAACACTTTTGTCATGTCAGGGGCATAAAGTTACAAAGCACTTCGGCTTCATGTTCCGTTATTGCCATTTTGATTTTTATTGGCCCAGGAGCATTAGTTACTTTGAAGTTGGTTAAAGGAGGAAGAAAAAGAAAGTTTATTCTAAACTGCTTCCACTTTGTATTGCGTTGTGAAGTGTTCCAATTCTAAAGGGCATGAATCATGAAGAAAGTTTGTGTAGGATGATGATGCATTACTTGGGTGGGAGTTTCTCCAACTTATTACCATTGATGTTGTTACGCATTGTATTGTGTGGTGTTGGATCAGATGATGTACTTTTCCCTTTTTTATCTGAATCACATTTTTTTGTGGTGTAATTCTCTAGAATTGCGGTCTCCTACATTTTTTGGCTGTATTTTTTGGATGTCTTGTTGCAAAAATGAACAAATTGGTAAAGGGGTATGATTTCGTGGATATCGATAATAGGATAAAGTTAGTCATGTTTGTACAACATAACATACTATAATTCATGATGGGTAATTATCCTGGATGTATTGTGCTTCCATTGGATTACTTTCTTAACCGTTTCTACAAAATCTGCAAAAAAACTGAACTTATTACAACATGAATAATGGTGGAATTGGTTTTTGGCAACTCTGGTGAAATGAATGAGCCCGTTTTGTTGATTTGGGGTAGTTAATTTGCAAGATTGAAAATACGAACAAAAAAAATTAGGTTTCATAATGCAAAGTCAGCAAAATTTACTCCGTTTGCAAACATTAATTTTGTGCAATCTTACATAATAATGAAAATTGTGGGAAAGAATTATATGAAGCTGCTTTGGTTGAATTTCTCCAATTGGTATCGCAACATCCTTGATGTTTCCGGATTGACATAATCATGGGATGTTTCAGTGAATTTCACAGTCACTGTGAAAATCAAAAGAAAATAATTATTGTATTATAAATAAGTAAAATAATTTACTAAACGCTTATCTTTAAAGAAGATTCCTAACCAGTTTTGCAGGGGCCATTGTCAACACATACTGTAAAAGTCACTGGTTTAGGGTTTTTTTAAAAGATTTCCTTGGCCGAGAGTTGGCCGATTTTGTGGAATGTAATACTACGTGGAGCGTTCCTGTTTTGTGCTGTTATTGACCCACCAGATACTTCCATTGTAACAAAAAAAAGGACGAAAATTATTTTTTTTTATTTGGAAATTGGAAGACAGAAATTATTAAAAAATACTTTAATTACCAAAGAGGAGGATGATGAAGAATATCACTCTCACGAATTTCATTTTTTAAGTTGGTCTGGTTAGACGACTCCGTCTGTTTCCCAAATAGGTCCTCGGGGGTTCCGTCTCGGTTTATTTATGGAGTGAATGTACAGCAGAGATGGTAGTGGCACTGGATTCTGTTCAAGATTCGACCTTCTTTGGAGTAACGACTAAAACTTTCTGACTGACAATTATGCTGAAGGAGTTACGATGAAATGAATCATGCAGCTCTTCCTATGTTAATGAGCGGATGCTGTGACGCCAGCCAGACTTAATTGAAAATCTACGTGCTCAATTAAGAGTTTTGCGACGCGGTTAACGTACGTTCACCTTGTCGCCTCTTTAGTTATGGCTAATTAAATGATCTCACGGATCATAGCAAAAGCCAAATATTACAATTGGTAATAAACAGAATATTCTGAGCACCACTACGTATGTAGGTATTTGTGTACGTATGTACTACGTGTTTATTTGCGTCTTGGAATGGAAATGCAATAATTACTGATTGAAGGAATAAAAGCTATGAAATCATGTAGATGCCGTTGCCTACTTGATAGAAACAATTCGTCCCAATTTTTGATTATTTCATAGAATGAGAGCCAATAAAGAATTTAATGACATTTTTATGCACAATACCAGATAGAGCAACGGTTAAGTATTCGTTACATTTTTTCTTTTCGATTGCTTATAAGTGCTATATTTGACCGACTAGAATATTTCGTACATGGTATGACTCATTATTTGCTTAATTAATCTTGCTGAAAGAAACTGAAAATTTGGAAGTGAAATTACCGAAATGAAAGCAACACATGATTTATCATAAAATAAGTGTGTTCTGTTATTTGATATCTTTTCATCACTTTGTCTAGAATGGTTTATTTGCTAACTGCGCTGCGTTGTTGTTTATTTTAAGCAACAAAGAGCAAAGTAAACGGAAATTTTTGAACAGTATTGTAAGCACACAGGAAGTCACGTTGACATTATTCTGCTCATTCTTCCAGGTTTTAATTAATTACTATAGTAATTGAAATTGTCTAATTTTAGTCAACAAAATAGTGAGCTGTAGACCTGATCAGAACAAACAAGGAATGGTTGAAAGCACATGAAAAGAAATCCTACAATTTTAGCTTAGTGATCAAAGGAATTCTGATATTTCCGAAAAAATTAACGGAGGTATGGACACACATTGAAAACACGCAGACTAACTCTTCATTTTCGTCACCCACAAAACAAATAAATTTTATGGGTCAATTCTCCAAAAAAATAGTATTATGCTCCAGGAATCAATCGGTGACATACCAACACGAAACTGCTGTGAACTTTGTTTTGTTGTTCACATTTGGCAAATATTTGCTCCATTGTCTTTCTGTTTACAACGGTAATTTCAGTTTAATTGGATCACATTCTCGAGGCTTTATAACCCATTCTGGCATCACGAGTTTTATTTTATGGGCAGAGAGGAGAAGAATGGTGGAAGGTGACACAGGTGTGTATCGTAGTTTTCCTTTTCATCAATTTTCCAATGATTCCCACCGATTCAATAAAACTTTTGACTCATAGTAAATCAATTCTCTATTGTATGTATTTCATTAAAAACTGTCTAGAATGGATCGCGATGGAATTTTTCACGGAACATATTAAATTCAACCGGGTAATTAAAAGAGACAAAGACAAAGGAAGTCTGATAAACATTTTTTACAAACCTCGTGTTGAAAATTTAAAAACGTTAAGAACGAGGTTAAAAATCCTTTGATTTAAAGGTGGATAGACTTTTAACGTAGGTAAATGCTATCACATCGTATCACATCTTCCATTGCGATTAGAAAAGAAAAAGTTGGTAAATTAGAGTGAAATTTGTGGAGTGAAAACGATTTTAAGATTTTGTTTGCACAAGGGAAGAAAACGGGAGAATGTTACCATGTCTGTGGCAGCATGCAACGTATGCATTTTGGAAAAGATTCCATGAGCGATGGATGGATGCATGCGTGAGTGCCGTTTTTCAACAAGCTCTTTTAGTAAACACAGGAAGAGTTTTTTTAGTTGCATGTAAGAAAATGGGAATTGTGTGTCTATTGTGTGTTTGTGAAAGAGTTGTGGAGATGCGAGTAGATTTATGTGGAATTTGTGGATGCTGTTCCTTCTCGGTCGGTCGCTTGCCTCCTTCTGCTCCGCTATCATCACTGCTTTTACACACTCTGGCTGGCTCCAACCTGCAAATAAAGTTGTGTCGAGTGGCAAGGAGCGGAGCTGGAGAATCTTGTATATAAGAAGCAGGACGAGAGGCACTTTGCTCCTCAATCTGTCACTGGCTTGGGTTCTCGTTGCACCGCTAAAAACCGTTTTCCGTGAAAGCCGAGTCTTTCTTTGTAGCAAACAACTATTACTCAAGTCCTTTCACTAATATTGCCAACCAGTCTCAACTCAACGGAGAAAAGAAATTTTTATTTTATTTGAACCCTGTGAGTGAAAGTTTCTTGGTTGCATTACGGTGCTCGTTTTGTCTCTTCTAGTCCAGACGGAACTGGAAAAATGTAAGTAAAAGTGGAAAACTTTTATCTTTTTGTAGTCTTGTCTCAAATTACAAATTCATTCGTGTCCTGTACATGGGGGAGAAAGCGGAACAAATTTTCCGTATCAACTTGCCCCGCATTAGTAAAGATGGAGAAAAGCAGGGAAAGTGCTAGAAGGCTAAAAGTGCGAACATTTCTTCTTGACAAATAAATTTCTCTGCTAGGAGGATGGCATTTATCTTGCTTTTGAGTTTTTCGCGGAGACCTTGTCGAATCCTTCAAAAGAAAGTTGAGCTTTAATATTTTAGTCTTTTGGTGGAAAAATTTTCATATTTCATAGAGGCCTCATTCTTTTGGCTGCTTTTGAAAAGCTTTTCAGTTTGGCTTTGCAAGACATGAAAGATGACAAAAAGCAAGAAAAGAGGATAAAACGAAACTAGGATTAGACTGCTCTAGTAGATGGAAGATAAAATAAAACAGGGAAAACTTTCGCCTTAGGTAATGACATAACGGTTACTTCAATAGTAACAATTACAATTATTTTGTCATTCTGGCCACTGTCAAAGTTCATAAGATGGAACAAATTTATACTTTTTACCGTTTCGCTCTTCTTTCGTCATAAATTAAAAGGATTTTTATTTTGTTTTCGTTCCTTCGTCTTCGTGCTGTTTTCTGGAAAAGTCGTCCTTGGGACTTTTTTCTTCTCCACTGTCCCATTTTATTTTTTTCAGGCGAGTCAAGTAAACTAAAGTAAAATAAAGTAAAAGTTGGACAGAGTGAAAAAAGAGTGAGACGGAGAAAAGAAAAGAGGACTAAGACGAAGAAGGGAAAGTATCTTGTAGTGATTTGTGACCAGAGCGCGCCATGCTTTTACGTACTACTACCAGCAGAGATCTCACACGGAGAAAAGCAGAGTCGAAGACGCAATAAAAAGGCAGAGAGTGCAAAAATCGGTAAGGGAAGGAAAGAGATTAGCGTGCTGAAAGTAGAAACAATGCAATTTTTCCCTCCTCCACACATAAACAGAGAGGAAAGTTGTAGCTAGAAAAGAAGCGGCACATTCCTGCTCTGTCCATGAGGCCAGACACAGAAAAAAGTCATTTGGGAGCATGAAAGTAGCGGTTTTATATTCTTTATCATTCTAGTAAATGTATTTGTAAGTTGCGAATTGCGATTTCTTCCAGAGTGAGCAAATGAATGAGAAGAGTAGAAAGGATCTTGCAGCCAACAGTTTTTTAGTTTCACTTTGCCTCTTTGCATGGAACGAAAGTTAAGTTAAAGAAAAGAAATGAGAATCCTGAGAGAATAGAAATTAGACATTCTTTTACTTAATCCATTGAGAGTAAAAAGGAGAAAGTGGAAGAAAAAAGGAAATTGGTGAAGCCAAAAATGGAGTAGTTTTGTTTCTTTGAGGTACATAGGTGCACTATTCTTTTTTATCTGCTGTGTTTCGTGTCGTTCCGTGTTCTTTGCCACACTTTAGCTAAACGGTAAGAAGATATCCATTTCCTTTGGGGTAGTTTTTTTCTAAGCTTTTTTTTTCTTTCTAAGATATGTAGAAACTTAGTTGGTATTAAGGCTCCCTGGCGACAGTTCTCTGTGCTTTGGATATGTCGGCGGCTGTCAACGGGTGATCCTCAGATTAATCCTCATTAGCGCATTCCATTGTAAAATTAACCGTGACCTCGTCTTGAGTTAGGATTGAGTTAAGCCTAGACTTCAGAAAGTCTTCCCTTTGCCTAATCTTTTACTTTCTCATTTTCTTCACAAAATTATTAAACAGAGAAAATGTGACAGGAGAAAAAAGTAGAGACAAAGAAAGTGCATCTGGAGTGCAACATTTTATTGTGTGCACAATTTATTAAAAAGAATAGAAAAGTCAGTTCCAAGAAACGTAGTCACCTTGACATTTCTTATTATTCTATAAAACAAAATCAAATCAAATATCAAATCCACTGTGTCAAAGATTTTGCTGTGGTAGTTATAAAGGCCATATGCTACATTTGAAAACAGAAAATTATTCTTATCATCATCACGAAGAGTATCACGGCCGCATAAAATAATTCAAGGAAGGAAAAACGAAGTCACGACCGCAATTGATAAAAACGAACATCTGCTCCATTTTTTTGCCAATTTTCTGCTTCCACCTTTTTTGCTTCCTTATTGCTCTCCTACACGAGTGAACTCACTGAATTCAGCTGAACTCAACTGAAATGAACTGACTAACTTATGGGAACAGGGAACGCAGGGACCCAGCTTGTCAGTACACATTTTATATTCTTCCTCAGGAGAAAAAGGGCGAGTTGCAAAAATCGTGACTGGATTTTGAAAATGCAGAAAATTTCCGAGTCTTGAGTAGAGAAGACAAGAAAAAGTGGGAGTCAAAGGAGCTGAGTAAAGTTGTTGATTTGGACTCTATTTGAGTTGAGAATAACGAAACAGGTAAATAAGTACATAAAAAGTTAAAAAATAACTAAAATATAAATATACACATCATTACGTTGCAACTGTTGTATGAATATAATGGAATCAATTGGAAAACGGAAATGGGGTATCATTTCCCATCTGCTTTGTAAGGGTCATTGTGAAAAATTTAAGTGGCGGAAGTAAACGTTAGTTAATAGAGGAGAAAGTAAAGCTGAGGCGGAATGGTCACGGAAAATAAGAGTGAAAGTCAAATATTAAATTAGATTATATCACAGAGAAATTGTTTAGTAGGTTAACAAGGAAAAGAAAAAGTCTTTGCTTTTGATGTTGTTTTCCCTAGAGAATAATACAAAAGCAAAGGAATTCAAAGTTTGGCTTCAAAGTCAAATAAAAGATATCTGAATGAAAAAGTAAAGGGATCTTAATTTAATTCAACCTCGGGGAACAGCGTTTATTTCTTGGAAAAGGTTTATTGGAACGATTGGAGGCTGTGAATTAAGATGATGAAGTAAGGGTTTTTTGTTTTCACAGAAAAGGTAATAAAAAGACTTTAGTGTAGTTAAAGACTAATTGCGTTAACTGTCAATGTTTTCTTTTTTTATTGTAATTATGTTAGTACTGCGTTGTTGTCTCACTTGTTTAGGAAATTACTTGGAAAAATGGCGAAAGAAAAGAAAAAAGTAAACTGTACATACAGACAAAGCAAAAGAAAATGGAAAAGTACAACAAGAAGAGACTAGAATAAATGATTGTAAAATAATAATTTTACGCCACTTTTTTTCTACATCGCACAAAAAATTTATTACTTTACCGCATTTTTATTTATTAGAAGTATTCCAAGAAGAGAAAACTGTGGATAAACTAATGCAAACAAGATGTGTAAGTGGAACTGGCTAGAGCCTGGGGAAAGTGGTACATATCCAGAGCTTTACAAACAACAACAATTTAAGCAGCAAAAAGCGGTAACAACGAAAACAGAGATAGACAAAGGATTTTTGTAAAGTTTTTTATTCTCTTTTTCTGCTTCATATGTAAGCACTTGAAAAAGACTTATCGTGGCGTAATTTCGTCTGGAAAAGAGATTTTCTGACTTATTTAGGTGGATTCAGAGAAATGTGAATTGCTACGGAGAAAATTTGTTTTCACTCAAAGTGTGTACCCATATTTCTTCCACTTTTTTCTCCCACATCATTATTCAAGTGGAGATTATTGCTCAGTTAGCTGCAACAAGCGGGCACGCATCCATGCAGTAGCCTCGTTCGTGCTGTTAACCGGCCTGGGAAATTTCGTTGATGGAAGGCAAAGAAAAACATAAATATGAAAAGGCCAATAAGGAGAAAGTAAAGTCAGTTCGTCACTTGGCAAATTCATTCATTCGATGAGCATGCCGATCGCTCTTGTCTAGTGTGCATAAATAAGAAGCCATTTGCAACAGCTGCGGTAACAAGCTCCAAAAACCTCGAATCATTCGTCTTCTCATTTCTCCTCTTGCCACAACAGCATCCATCCACATTATTGCCATTCACCGCCGTTTCGTATTTCTCACTCCAATTTTTCCACAAAAATGACTCAACTGGCATCATTTTATAACAACGTTTTCCCATTCTCCCAAGTAGGAAGAAATGGAAAATTCTATTGTGAAGTGAAAGGATGGGAAAAATATATTTGAAGCTTTTGCCCCTTTCTGACACTGGCTTTGGCACTCGCACTCACGCCACTTCTTCATTCATGCCAAACAATATTATGACCATGATCGTTTCCCTAAAATGCTAAATGTCAACTGCCTTCCTTTCCTTTTTATGTTCCAGCAGCCTGAGAATCAGCTAAAATGATTATTATTAGCTTTAATGACCTCATCGTCATTGTCGTCACCTTTCACTTTTACTGTCCACACTCGATCTTTTTCTTCTCGCTCTTCCCAGGTTATCGCCTATTTTATTGTGTCTACATAAAAAATGTCATAGAATCGCTTTGCTTCCACTTCCTCATTTATTCTACTTTTCTATACTTTTTTATCCCGAGTCAGAAAAATATATAAATACGAGCTTACTAAAGCAAGTAAACTGATTCACTTTAGTTCAGCTCAACAAGATTTTTATAATCCTGAAAATGGTCGCATGGGACGGAAATGAGATGTGATGTGCCAGCAGAAAATAAAAATTAAAGTGGAAATCTGGAGAAACTTTTTTCTACTCTCGGGAAACAGAGTTTACTCCTAATAGTACATGGTTGCAGAGTAAGGGTGAAAGCGGTAACAAAATACTTTCTTCTGTAATGTTAATATAGAGGATGATAGAATGAAGTGGAAGATGACTGTCATCATATCATCCGCACCCGCAGCTCAGTCACATGGAGCGGGGCACAGCAGAGGAGCGTGCTCACTCATGTGGACACATTTAATAATATGTAACGTGTGTGGTGCTCCCACAGAGTAGCAAGAAAGAAAAAAAAATGTTGAGGTCATGGAAAAGAAATAAAAGTTGTATTGATGAACTACACTATTCCACTAGATGAAAATCTCAAGTTACAGCGTAGCTTTAACGAGGTCTGCGAACGCTGTATTTTTCCAATACATTGTGTTTTAGACAGCTGCTCGTTATTTATTTCAGTTTGTTGAGATAGTAAATGACTTAAATATTGGCTTTAATTAGGAAATGAAGGTAAATGCACAATTTGACTGATTATTACAAGAAAGCACGATGTGGTTCTGATGTGATGTGATGTGTGAGGTCCTTGTGGTGTAATGAAATGAAAGCATTTATTTCATTTCAATCGTCAGTCACTTCTTTCACTAAAATCAACCAGCCAAATCTACCAATGTACCTACTTGTGGTGTAGGATTGGCATTGGCAAAGCTGTGGAGTTGGAACTCGGGGATTATTTTGCAAGCTAAGCTACACGTAATTACGCACATATCTCTGCTTCTTCTGTGGCCATCAAACAAAGCCAAGAAATTGATGTGCTTGAGAAAAGAGAAAGTCTTGGATGGATTATTGATTTCCTCCCGCCTTTCTCCTGTTCACTGTGGCGGCAAGACTCTCTATGGGGAAAGATTTAAGACGAAGTAGGAGAAAGGACGAAAGTGACGGAATATAAAAATAGGTCGCTTTTCGATATGATAACATAGGAAAATGTTTCAAGTGGAGCATTGCAATTTGTTATTGGTGGATTTATTCATGAATTGAAATTATACGTTTTTTCTGTATTTTATTTCAGGAACACCGGAAGTGTACCGAAAATGAAGATATTTGACACACCCACGTAGTAAAGGAACAACGTGGGTAGAATAAAGAAGAGAAAAGAAAACAAGGGAAAAATTTCGTAAGTTTGTGAAACGATTCTGTTTACCATTAAATTGGAGACAGAAAAACAAACTGGAAAAATTGGAAATTGTAAAACTTTTCTTGTCTGATTCTTGTGAGATACAAACTGGGTGGTATTGGTCGTGGTCGCATTGACAATCCATCATCATTTTATTGTTCATAACATAACATAACTTGAATGTGAAGTGACAGGTGGAGGTGTGCGGAGGCGAAAAAACTCGGCGCGGCATAATAGACGTTAGATACTAGAAGACATAGAAAAACAAAAAACGAGAAAGAAAAATCTCTCTGAACTTACTTCCAAGTTGCATGAGTATCCAGACCAACTTTTGTCTTACATTTGGGGGAATGAAATGAAGTGAGTTAGAGCACCTAAGTAAGTAAGTAAAGACGTGAAAGAAGTAGGAAACTGTGCCAATTCAATTCCAACTTTATTTTTTATGTAACGACCTATGAAACACTTTTCTCTCCGGGTAGTCCTGTCTCAATTCTTATTGTCGCCGTCGTCCTGTGTGTGTTTTACTTTACGACAATTTTGGGAACGTGTGACAAGCTCGCGGTCCTAGACGTGATTTGCAGCCTACTCAATAATATAAAATATGTCTTGCGTCTTATCACAGTCATAACATAACATAAAATCACATAACATTAAATTACACTGACTAAAAGAAAGCTAGGAGATTTTTTGTTTGAAGAAAATAAGAATTAGTGAAGCAATTCATCTTTTCTCTGCTGAAAATACAATAAAATATGGTTACCTTTTCTCTCGCGAAAAAGTCCCCATTTTCTCATCGTCGTGCCGATCGTCACCATCACCGCCACTGCCAAAATAGCATGCGTCTCCATCCGTCTGGTGGTGCCAAAGGAAGTGGCAGTGGCATCGGCTACTGTAAGAAGAGCAAGGCCCAACTTTCTCCTGTCCATTGCAACAACAACGCAAACAACAAAAGTGATGCTGCGTTTCGCCGGAAATCGATTCCCGAGAAATGGCTCATCCCCATTACACTTCTTGCCGCATCCATCTTGCTCGACAGTAAGTGAACCCTTCTTTATCATCATATCACATCATAATCATAATACAATATATAACGTGAGTGGATTTTTATGGCGAAGATCAAATGCGAAATTTATGACGCACTTTATCATCTATTTATAAGATGATGTAATGTAATCATGTGGTGGAAAAAAAGTGACGGTGGATGAAGTTGAAGTCGAGCCATGTCTGATTGACTTTTATTTGTATTCCGCGTAAAAACCTCGTATTCATGCTATTTACCCTCAAGTGGATTGATTCGGAGTGGTTGAAGAATTTTACAGCGACAAGAGGATTTTTGGTAATCCAGTGTATTTCGTAATTCTAATAATGCAGTCGACGTGAAGGTTTTTCCATATTTTGGAGACAGACGTGATAATCCTGAAATTGGTGTGTTATGAAAGGGAAACTACGTTGGTGACATGATGTCGGTGGTGGTGAAACAATGCATAGGGGCTCAGTATTCCAGTCAACCAATGTGGTTCAATGTGTGTCCGACGACGCCGACGTCCAGCTAATGGTCAATCCATGGGGCAGTGCACACATATGTAATAGAAAAATACGCACACAAGAGAGACAAAGCGAAACGACCAGGGAAAAAATGAGACAGGAGAGAAAATATTGTGGTGTAACGTAGCTTAGCCAAGGCAAGTCAAAGCAAAGTGCCTAAGTTAATGCCATAATGCATCCGGAATGAGTGGAGGAGCGGATACCGAAGTTGTCTTTATTTAGTTTGCTCTGCTATGACATAACCATACGGGGAAAAATAATCCAACACATGCAATAGGATGGAGGAAGGGACTCCAAGATTATTTTTGGACTTTTGCTTTCCTTTTGACTTTATTTTTGCTTTTGCTTACGAACTTCCTTTCCTGTCGAGACAAGCAGGAAATATTAAGGTGGAATAAATAGACTTTTTCGTCTGCAAAAACTCACTGTGGAACTGCAATTGATGGGACTGATTGAATGAGTAAATGAGAATTGGGAATTGGAGATTATTACTTGCTGTGATTTGCAGAGACCGGATTAATTAACCTTTTCATCATCTAATGTAATTTGCCATGGCAGTAATTTGTCCACCGCGAAAGGATTTTCAGTGGGAGTTAAGATGAAATGAGATACTAAGAGCTGATTTCAGAGGGCTAGGCGCAGTCTCCAGATTTGTGTTATTTTTCAATTAGACTCTCTACTCTTTGTCAATGCTATACTTTTAATCTTTATTGTGTTCCATTGCCTTCTGTCCATCTTCGCCTGGCATGTCCCGCGGGTTTTGAGGTTACATTTTGGTAGTAATGTGTGCACAGTTGAATGAACCTATTGTAATAATACGTACAAGTCCATCTTAATGAGTCGACCAGCGTAAGCAAGGAAAAAGGAAAAATTTTCTATCGTTATTATTACCACACATGAGCTGAGACGTAGGTTTCCAGAGAAAATTCCTTGAAATGTTACCAGGTTCGTTATAGTTTCTGGAGAAATTTATTGGCCAGGAAGAAAAATTAAGCTGGGTGAATACTATCTGGCTGGTCCAGCGGGTGAATAAATGAGTGAGAAAAACATCAGATGCGACTTTTAGCGCAGATGTACTCCCAGGAAGAATTTGTCAGAAAAAACCAGGCTGCTTGGTAAGTTGGTGCTCAACTTTCTTTGTTCTGATACGTTGTAAGTTTTAGAATGGAATTTTTGGAATTTCGTACTGTGTGTAGGCGATTCATGGAAAAAGAGAAAATAAAAAGAGTTATTGAGTTATTCGATTCCTTGTTTACGATTGTGTCAGTCAGAGTCAGCCAGCATGGGCTTATCCCATTTGACTGCGAAGCAGGTGAAAGGCTAATGCTTTTTGTTTCCCGGAATCTGTTTTGTGAAGTGGCTTACAGTTAAAAATATCAGAATGTTTGGGAAATGTTTTGCTCTTAAGTAAATTTGCTACAGAAGTATGGTTTTGTTTAGGTGAGTGAGATATGAACTGACTAGATATTTTCGACAGAGAACTGAAAAACAGTTCCTGGAAAATGAATAGGCGATGACGAGAGTTAAGTGAGGGGACTCAAGGTTGTCAAACTAAAAAGTTAAGCGTGGCGGGGATGTTTTGAGAAAAGGGTGACCCCTCTTTATCCTATCCCATCTTTATGTAGAACGCGTTTACCTGTGAGCATTTTTAGTCTGATCAAAAAAATCTTTTTTAGAAAAATGTGAAGGTGGATTGTGCAGAAAATTAGGCTCAGCTCTTGTCAATTTCATCACGGAATCTAAACAGCCGTGTGCGCTCTTCAAAACAAATTTCTGCTTTCAATTTAAGATTTCCAGGAAAAGTTATTTGAATTTTAGGCGTTTCTCGGATACTCCTCCAGCTCAGTGTTATGAAGTAATCTATTTCTTTTCACTCGCGTACATGCTGCATACACAAAATATTTTGCTTAGCAAGCACCCACCTTGCTTTATCCAGTCCAATTATTCTTCCTGTCTGTACAAAAGAAGACTCATGTTAGAAAAAGCTACAGCATGACAATTACTTTTTTGCATAACTAAACAGAATACGTATGTGTTCCATGAGCTTATTTACATATTACGATGAAAATCCAATATGTATGAATGATTTTTTTAAAGAAATTCTTATTTTTATTGATGTTAAGAAATTGTCTTCATGGAATGGAATTCATATCTTGTCTTTAGGCCTATTCAATTCAATGTGTCAGATAGCACGGCTTGAAATGAAGCTTTTTAAATTACTTTACAAATAACGTATTTTGAGTGTAGTTATAATAAAGAAATGATGAATTTTCTGAAATTGTGAGGTATGAAATCTTGTTTCAAGAATTACCTAATGAAAGTATGCCATTGAATGAGAAATAAGATAAAGACAATAAGGACACCATTTGATACATCAAAAAGATTTAAATATCTCTTTATTAAACCATTTTGCATCAAAAGAAAAAAATGGACATGTCAAAGTGAAAATTAAATCGTACATTTGAAATATAAAGATTTAAATACTAAATAATAATGTCCAATCCACTCCGAATTTGCATCACCCCCTGCCGTGTATGGATGGCACGTCGAGGCACATATAAATATGGCATTTACCTCGACAACACTGCTCGTCGAATAGACACACGCTGTATTCTGCTTGGCAACCATTAAAGTCCTCGTACATTGGGCTGGGTCGAGAGGCCGCGAACTCCACCAATATAAGAGATACTAAAAAACAAGTGTTAGATTTAGATTATGAGTATTTTAGGGACCTTGACATATTTTAATCAATAATGTATAATATACGAAATATAAATAATTACCGATGAGAAAGATGGTGATGGTCATAATGGTGACGATGTTTGCCATTTTTGTGTGGCTTGTTTTTCTCAGTTGACGTTTGAAGGTAGTCCTGAAATGAAGCCTTTAACCGGAGGTAACAGCTGCTTGTACTTCAGGTGGTCTTGGTGGTGGTGGTGATGGTAGTTTGGACTGGATTGGTCTTCTAGAGAGAGAGAGTTGCTTTTCAGTTTCAGACAAAAATCTTTTTGACTAAAATCTTCTGACTGTTCTCCAAATGAAAACTCGTCTCAAGGATTTTTAAGTATTCAATCGCTCATGTTACGCAATTAATACAATAGAAATGAGGAAACAATAGTGGCGCCGGTCAGTCTTATTTATCATTTCATAACACCTCTGTCCTTGATTATGTAAGACTTTTTGTTTCGTGTGTTTATGCGTTTCGCAACCTTTTTTAAAGAATGAATTCAAAAGATTTTTGTTTTTGAAGATTTGTCCTTGGATATTGATATTTCATCATTTACCGAATTTCTTCATAAGTTGTCACGTATGCCACTTTTATGACCTAGTTACTCACATAGTTCAAGGTTTAATTTTAGGAATTAAGAAATTACGGGATTACATAATAATGTACATGAATTTTAACCTAACCTGGGAAACAATTGGCAGAAATTGTAAACTATTCTGGCAGATATGGATATTTAGCATGTTATGCTTCAATGAACAATTCTTGCCCACAAAGCGATTATCTCACATCTCACAATACCCATGAATTTCACTATCTTTAAGGCGTTATGTGTCTAAGAAACTTTCTATTATTCTATGCATATCTACTACTGTACAAGATAATTCCTTGTACATTTACATATGTAAAAATGCGATCATTATTCATTACTAGTTATGAAAATGACACTTTTAAGATTTTACAACGACAATGCGATAAATGGCGATGATGTGATAATTCTCAGCACTCACCGCATTTCTTGATTATGGAAAAAGACGCGACATTTTCACGATGTCGAGTTCATACGTGTCGTTCAGTCAGCTAACCAAAATCTGAAATTAGATTTCTTCTGGAAAATTTAATTTTTTGTCCGTACCCTGCCAGTTCATGTTGCAAAGTTACATGGCTAATGTCTGGGTAAAAGTAAGATGAAATGGAATGGAATGTGTAGTGGAAAATGGTTTATTACAAGAAATGATTCTGTTCTGTTACTCTTACTGCTACGTTACTCTTCTGACGATTATTGTGGCACAAACGGAAGAAAAAAGATTTTATTATGAGCAAGAGGAAAGGAAAAGGCGAGTTAAATCAGACAGACGAAGAAGAGACAAAGGGATGAGTTGAAAAAATGAAATTAGTGTCTGAAAATTAAATTAGGGCACCACCAGCAGCAGCAACATAACAACATAAATACAAATACCTTTCACCATATTTCAGATAAGCATGAAAAGATAAGTGCGCCTTGAAGTGGACCATATTGTGAATTTGTGAATGCTGTTTCGAGAGAATTGTTGAAATCATGAAATCTGAAGAGGGAAAATGTTCCAGTTGCAAAAGTTCCAAGAACCCTTCCACACATCTACACACTTTATTGCATAGCCGCTTCCCCCTCTTAACTCACGTTTTTGGGCAAGTTTCCATTTTTAAGGAGCACAACGAACACAAAAATGATTCAAACTCGTTTACTTTCAGCATGTTTGGGTAGTGCAATTTGTACTGTGGTACTACCAGAGTAGAATCATAATCGTTATTATTGTCATAATCAGCACCATTTTCACTCCACTTCCCATTTACCTCCATCATGTCATGACGTAGTAGAAAATGAGGAAATCCGGCTCAATCTGTACTCACTTTTTTGGACTCTACCACAAAACTTTGTGCTCCAAGTGAACCCTCCAAGTGAAACAATTTTGTTTGAAAAATAAGTTTATTGTGGAAGGAAAAGAGGTTCACAAAATATCCCATAAATAATATTCTGACTTTCTTTGTCTGAGTCCTCTTCTCGAATCAGATTATAAGTTTTTAACGAAGGCATAAACTAAACCAGAGCAGGGCTTTCAATATCAATACCAAATGTGTGTGTCACTTATTTGACACACTCTCTATCACACATACATGATAAAATGCGTATCATAAATATGACTTCAAGTTCCTACTCAAAACTCAACCTGCAGAACGAAGTAGTTGGTGCAGACAGAGTGCAATAATGCTAGCACATTGGCTCTTTATCTTTCACTTCGCTGTTGTGGTTTTTCGAGTTGACTTGAGTCGAAAAGAGTAGGTGAAAGTGATAGAGAAAAGAAAAAGCAATGCAGAGCATCGGAATGGCATTTTGAGAAGTGGAAGCGGAGTTTCAGCGTTTTCGAATATCTAGTTTCCGTGTGGAATAATTTAATCAGAGTTTTCACACCTCGACATAACTCAAGTGAACGGAACCCAACCCAAGGCTAGGCAGAAAAGGGCAAGGGAAAAGTCACAAAGTGAAAATCAGATGAAGGCAAAATAAACGTAATCAGCCTGAAGCGAAACAAACGCGTTCCTACGAGAGAGAGAGAGAGATGCGAGCATTTTTTTTGTTACAGAAAGAGACAGTTTCGTTGTGAGTTAGTAGTAGTGTGAGACATGTGTGTCCTTCCTGTCCTGAGTCGACGTATGTTGACTCAAACTCAAGTGTCTTTTTCAAGCAGCACGTTTCAACTCAACCATTTTATAACTCGCAAAAAAAGTCTTGCTGTTACTTGAGGGATACACCAAGTTGACATCACTCTCCACTTTCAGTGGGACAAGGAGCGGTGCAGCGTTTGCAGCTAAGTAAATAGGCAATGAAGAGATGAAATTTCATGGAGCAGAGATGTACGCATGCAGCTACCTAGTTAGAAAATAAAATACGACTAAGGAAACCTAAAACCGCTCTGGAGAATTATGTTTACCTACAAGCTTATTATACTTTACAGCTAATAATAAAAAGATTTTTCTCCCTTGTTACAATCGTTCCAAGTTTGAGCTTGTAGCAGCCAATATGAAGTCAAGCTGCTACTGTTTTTTGCAAGGACGATGTAGAAGATTATGCATATAGACATAAGGACTTTTGAGTCTAGCTGGCTTAGAGAATCTTGGTTAGGTCCATTTTCTAGAAAGCAGAGTGTGCCAGTGACTGAATGCTCTGATTTTTATGCGAGAGCAAAATTTCTTGACGAGAGACTGATTTCGATTTCTGTTCATTTGAAAAGCTTCGTTGTTCAAGAGAAAAAGAGGATTTCAATTTAATACAGCGGCCGAGTTGGGATTATTAGCCCAACTCCGGAGAAAAAAAAACAGCGCCGTCAGATATTTTTAGAGAGAAAGGTGAAAGTTAACTGCACCTGGAGGGAGTGTGAAAGGGCTGGGAAAGCTATAAAATATTTCTAAGAAGGAGAGAATAATAAAAAGAGATCAAAATTTGATGTTAGGATGTTATCGATGGAGAAATTATGATGACTGCTTTAGACTAGACGCAGGGAAAATGAAAATACTCGGCTCAAGCAATATCAAATCGAAGCATTATGAGAATTTCATTTCAAAATTGCCACATACTATAAGGGGGGCTAGATCGATGCTCGCTCTGATACGAACAGTTAAAGTAAAAGTTTACTAAATATGGACCAGTTAAACATGAAATCTTCATTTG
>VYYJ01001636.1:0-28510 GCA_021029165.1 Cyphoderus albinus | reverse complement strand
TAAATAGTAAATAAATATTTATTTTTCTTTCTGCCTCATAACTGTAATGTGTTACTTAAAGTTTCAAGGTTAACTTACATTTTAAATTACAAGAGTAGGTACATAACATGTACATGTGCTGTGTAGCAAAATGTCTTTTTGAGAAAGGAAAAGTAAGAGCAAAAACAATTCCGCGAAGGAAGACAAATTAACTACTCTGCAGGGTCGTAGCGTATTCTCCGTAAGCCAGAGGCAAGCTAGCAATTAGACCGACAGCCAGAAACATTGAAATGAATTGACGCAGCGGTTAGCAGAAGTGCTCGCTTCAGCTTTCAACATGTTCCATTAAACTTATTGCTTTGCTTAAAATTTGACGCAGTACAAAAAAGACTCCCAACCTACCCTAAATAAATTCATGCCTTTTTCTTTCCACAGCCAACATTGTCAATAACAATGTAAACAACTTTATACCACTGACATAGATAATATTACGTTGCTGCTCTGTTTAACCGGATGATTGTCACAGATAAAGTATGTGTGAATTTGACATAACCTACACAGCAGCTCCACCAGTAATATTTAGTATAGATCTTTGCTACAGTTGTAGCATATAAATATTGTAACAGTTGTGTTGTAAATAACATTTAAAATATCCAAATGTCAACTAGGCGTATTGAAATAACAATAATCGCTTATATTAATGAAAAATGATGTTCCCATCCACAAGTCTCATTCAAGTATAACTTGATCGCGTTCTCGTGATCCTAATCCAGATTGCTCAAAATCTGGATCACATCATAAAATGTTCACTCCACAAGTTTATATTTTTGAAGAAGGACGGGAGCAACTATGAATAATGTTAAAATCAGTAATTGATTCGTGACAGAATGAGGGATTAACATTTAGCTAGCAACGAAACAAAATTGGGGTGCAAGGACAAAGTTTAAAATATGCGAGTGGTTTTCTGTCTCTTTCACACGAACTCAGAGGAAAAACCCGGATTCTATTAATTCTCATTATCGTCTCCATCCGCCACATAATATCACTTCTCTACAGAAACTATCATCATCTTAATGCCAAATATCTAAAAAGCCACAAAAAACAAGTGAAACACGGCCACGCACACTCACACACAAAGACATTATGATCTAGAAATCTGTGCACATGTTTATATCTCATGTACGCGATTTCTCAGACGTGTGCCTACTGACTTGCCATCCAAATGCACTTTTCCTTCATTTTTGGAAGGGTGATGCCAAAGTTAAAGCGTAAGCATAATACAACCTTATTTTATTAGATCGTATAAATGTCAGTTTGCCAACTATAATTTATCATCGTAAAATCCGCGATTTTTCTAGCCACTATCTAGAAGACTTTCATTTCCATTTAGATGTTAATGCGTTTGGAGGAACCAGTACCTACCTGCTAGGAAACTTATACAACCATCAGGAAACCCACTTTGAAATGCTTTCATTTAATGTCGACCCACTGACTCCCGCTTCGATTCAATAGTCTCTATCCGGCCAACACTTTAACTTGAGTGAGCTCAGGAAAAAAAAATCCCGTGTCATTTATAGAATATCCTTGGAGTATTCCCTTCTCGTTTATTTGCACCAATTGTCGGTTCCTTTAATGCTGTTCACACGAACATACATAATTTAGGTACGTGCAAATCATCTCTCACATTCACATTCGTTATGTTTCGAGAGGGAGTGTTTTTGCTGAAATTGAAAAGTGCAGCCCACCGAGGAAAAAAATGAGAGAAAACGTGTCAGTCAACCAGGCTAAACCCAAAAAATGATGTTCATCATGATGAGTTCACAAACTTCCCTTGACCAACAATGTCACTTTTGAAGTGATTTTTTATGCTTTCTCCGATTGCTGTGAAATTCAACACAACTCTTAACTGAGTCAATAGTGATTTTTATGGCACTAATGATACTGTATTGAAGTAGTTAAATGGATGTCATCATTGGAACACTCGAATAACAAAAACAAAACAAACACGAAAAAATTACCTTCACTCAGAAACGTACCCAAATCCACTAATCCAAGAGCTCAATAAAGTAAATCCAGGGCGTAATTTGCCACAAGGTCCATTTTTCTTCGGCTCTTTAACTAACCCAACATTTGTAATGTTTCACTTTGTTTTCAACTCGCCAATCTCCAATCGGCTCAATTCCTTGGCACTATTATTCTAAATACCCGTGCTTTATTGTAAAGAGCCAAAAATACCTTGTCATTCATTAGTAATTATTGGAACAACATAAAAATACAGAAAGCTAAGGAAAAGACAAAAGATGCTGTTTTTTTGTTGGCCAACAAAAATACTAATAATTTGAAGAGAGCTCACGTTGAAATGGATGTGATGTGAATACCGCTGCTGTTGTTAGCTGTTAGTATTAAAACGTCGACGAGAATCTGTGACTTGACTCACTTCACTGTGACTCTCTGAGACCATCCTGCACGTTGTTGCATGGAGTTAAGTTTAGTTTGTTGGAAGACGCACGTTTGCGAAGATTTATCTTTTTATCTATCTTCAATTCCACAAAACGCACTCATGTATTTACGTGAAGATTTTCCACATAAATCTGCTCACTCACAAGTCACAATGCAGGATGAAAATGTCTCAAAAACATGTATCTCTTCTCTTGTTCACTTGCTTGAGGAGATGTTGATGTTAGGTTGTTATGAACGAACGTGATTTTTTCTTGGGTGCGCTCTTCTTCCTTTTAACTGAAACCACCACCTGGCACAGTGCACACAGTAATTGCATTACACATCGTATTGTATACGAATCTAATACCACGTCTGACTTGATAACAGTCAAACTTCCAGAGTCCCACGTAAAACTCTTCTGGCTCTGACAACAACAAGAAAGAGAGGAATAAAAAATTGTGAGCCAACTTGCCTGCTGCATGAAGTGTCTAAAAAGTTTTGAAGGTCGTTTGGTTTACTTTGCTTTGTACACAAAACGCTCCTGATCTTCACTAGTTGTTGAGTTAGTCATAGCCATAGTCATCATAATGTTAGCATCAAAATAGCACAATATAAAATTGCAATTTGAATATGATACGAGCGCGATGCAGCATGGCAGAGCGAATTCGATAGAAAGAAGCTGATGTGATGTGACGTTGCGTTGTTTGTTATGGATGTATCATCACCGCTCCTTCCTTTCGCTCGTTTACAGCTTGAATAAAAGTAAATGATAGATAAATAGCCAGAGAATGGATAGTTTATGTGTAAAACTGCACACAAAGGACTTGAACTGACTTGTGTCGTGTCAGCATTGCACTCGACACAACAACCTACATACCTAAAATATAAATGTGTGGAATAGACGAAGAAAAGTGATAATAATAAAAAGTCCTAGTCTAGTCGCGCTTGACGCAAACACACGGGGTGATGAGTTGCGAGCCCTGTGCAGCGATGATGTCAAGTTACCATTGCTACATAATAAAATACTGCACAAATTTTTACATTGTAAGTATCAATTGATGTCGTCTGAAAGAAATATATGGCGCTTTTTGCACTGTACTTGAATTTGACTATGAACATGTGTGCATTGCCATTGCAATTTCATCTGCTTGAATAGCTGTAAAGGTAAATGTCTGCTGAAGGGGCGGTGGTGAATTGAGCGTGTGGAGTAAAGTTCGCAATAAAAATGATTGTATATAGGTGTAGTAGGCAAACTTAAATTGAGATATGTGATTGTATAGATCGTGCGCAAATAAACACACAAAGTGTTCCCATTTGATTATTAAAATCTTTGTTCAATTACTATCAACATGATGGAATAGCATTAACATGCACCACCATTAGAAGACCAATAGCATGCTTTGTGGAGTAAACGGTCAACAATGAGCTCAAAAATGGAACTCTGTTGACTTACTTTACTTGCCTTGCTCTGCTCTCAACTCTGCTAACCGCCTTTCCAATTTCCAATCACTACTTTACAATACTGCCCATTTCTTGCTTGTTTGTCACAAATATCAACTTGTGTTTGGGTTACAGTTGAAGTCAGTAATAAACATGACATTATTTCTATGAAATAGCATGACTACACTGGAATGTCGCCATTTGCCATTTTCCACGTAGCAGTGTTGTTGTTGTGGTCAATTTCTGTTATATACGGTGCTATAAAATGAATACTGTGATATATCTGTTAATGTAATGTAGGTTACTGGGAACAGGACATAAAATGCTGATGCGGCTAGATTTACTGCCAGATAGATTCGATTCGTGCATTGTAAAATGATGCTACAGAAAATATAAGCATTATAAAAAATAAAAAAGAGCAAAGCGTTCCCATTAAATTATATTAGTAATGAGAATGGAAATGTGATTCCTCCATATTGTCATTAAAAATGTTCCTTTTTCCTTTACTTTATTGCATATGTCAAAAAAGTTATTATGACTTCGACTTCAGAGTTCAAATAGGTATAAAATGCTAACGAAGTGATTTGCTTTGTTCTACTCTTTCTATAGGAGCATGGAAAATTACATTATTGCATTAGAATTTGATGGGTAAAAAAGTTAATGCTTTTTATACTACTACATTGCAGCATTTAAAAGTTGTGATGTTGTGAAGTGCATTTATGGCAGGGTTCATTATTTTGCTAATATGATATGCACAATTATAATCGGAAAGCTTTGGTTCGGTATCTTTAACCAAGCCTACCTTTGACTGTCTCATCATCATTATGGAATCACAATATCATGTCGTATTGCAAAATTCGAAGATACCTATCTTTTGCGTAATAATCATTTTTCGTATTGTCACTGTTTGTTGGTTGTCCTTTCAAACAGTAGTAGAAAATATCCCTCGTAACTTGAACTTTACAACATTTTTGCGTTATATGAAGAAACTAGCATTTTCCATGTTATATAAATAGATAGGTAATTGATAATATCAAGTGATTGAAACTTTTTTCCTTTTGCTTTTGTCAACGAGACAATAACCAATTGTCTACAATTACTCACTACAGTCATGTAATGCGTCGTAGAGTGGAGCAGTGACAAATGCTAAAAGCATTTATTTGCAAAAAACATGTGGGAGCTATCATTCGAAGTAATCGCAAGTTAAATCCAGTAAGATGCTTTTGTTACATAATTTGCAGAATGAATGTTTATGCTTTGTAGAAGAATTCGGGAGAATTGAATTAAATACGCTATTGTATGAATCTATGGAATGGACAATATTAAAGAACATTGAAATACCTAAATACATTTTTTCAATTATCGCATATTGTACTAAAGAAGACTTGATTCACATTTATTACCAGGTTTATCACGATAATGAAGGATTAAGAAAGTTCTGCAAAAATTAATTTACCATCTGTTTTAATACCGCTTTCTGTTGTATGGAAATGAATTGTAATAAATTAATCCTTATTAAAAACTTTCATACGGTTTTGCAAGAGATTAAGTTAAATGCACGTGGTTAGGGCGTTTGGAATTTTCGTTGGAATGTGAAATCAGGAAATTTAGTGCCATAAGTTAAGCTCATAAGAGGAAGACGAACAAGCAGAGTTCTTAATTAAATCTACTTAAGCTACCTAAGGGAGAACACCTGGTAAATATCATGCTATTTCTGCTCACTGTGATTCAATAACTATCATAAACGTATCTAATTGTAGGTACATGTCTATAGGCGGTAAATGTAAGGTACTATATATTTCCATTCGTTAACTGCCGCAACATGACAGCACTGCCTCCATAATTACATCTTGGTAAGGTACACTGATGAATATAAAAGATGGTACGAGTACAGGTAGAAATTGTAAGTTTATGGTTATCAATTTATCATCATTTTTACATTCATTCCCCCAATTTAACGTTAACAAACAATACGTGGCGAAAATAATTGTGCAAAACAATACTTAAAGTTCGCGATACTTCAAGTTCAGATAATGACGATGTGGTACATACGCACAACTCAACTCAAATCTAGGAAATATTTTTTGCGCGAAAACTGGCGAAGCGCAAAGACTTGACCAGTCAGCTAGCCGAGTCGGCAAAGCTGGAATAAACAACTCTTATCGTACCTCGTTTCGCATGTAAGCAACTATTGCACCAGTGAGGAAATATTGGATTGTCAGGATTTTTTTTTGACATTTGCAAAAAGACGGTAAATTTGTTGACCAGTTCCACTCGCTTCCCGCTTTGTGTCAGGGAAGTAAGGTAAAAATGAATGATAATAATCCTTCGTTAAGGAAGAGATTCCTAAGAAATGCGCCTTCGCCCTAAGAAAATCAATTTGATACGTGTTGGTATTTGATCCCATTTGTATTCTTTTTAAATATGTAATATGAATAAAAAATTGCAAATTTTGGCATATTTGTTCCAGCAATTTGTCTATCATTGCTCTCGCTCGTTATCAAACCACTTATTTTTTGTCCTAATTCTGTTTAATCATTATGGAAGTTGGAAACAAATTTTGATGGTATTGTATTTTACTTTATGCGAAATAATGGAAATAAATGAAGTACGGCAAGTGAATTCATACCACAGGAAATGCGTACATCTACCTACTCTACGTCAGTACGTCAGAAGCTTTAGAGCAAATGAAGGGAAGTAAACAATTATTATGGTTATGCATGCAACCTTTACACAAATTAGGCTCTATTCTACTATAAATAGATTAATTTAGAAAAGACGGCCGAAGTTCTCCCTAAAGCCATGAGTGAGTGATGCGACGTGAGCGGTTCGCTCGGACAGGATGGTAGTGGTTTTGTAAATCTTCATCTGGACTAGCTTTTCATACCATAGCCTTTGGAGCTATGCCTTACTTTGAGCTTACTTTGCAAAAAATTACTTCCATGGAATGTTATGGCTCGCTGGTTCGTTAGACATCAGTCCGTTATGTAGACTCTTTCCAGGAAAACATTTTCTGCATGTTTTTTCGTACAGTTTCGATGGACAAGTTGTAGGCATACATTACGGGGAATTGATGCGTGCACAAGTCGTTTTTTCATGATCGTGATGAAAAGTTTGTGCCATACTCATTCCAATCTAATTAATTATCGCCAAGTTGACTGATATGGGTTATAACAACTTAATAAAAAAAAGATTTGAGAAACTGGGCGACGGGAAGAGATTGGAGCGGATGATCAGGAGCAGAATCAAATCATGCTCCAGTAAGAAAGAGATAAAGTAATTAGATTCAATCAAACACTGGCATGCAACATTAAAGTATGTTTCTGCGGAAAGGAAAATGTGGTTTTCCAAAACTGAATTATGCATTTCTCTTGTTTTGTGGAGTAGGCCGCCACCGCCACCACGGTAGGTAGGAAGTATAACGTAAGAGTCAAAGTGCAATGGTGTAGTCCAAGTTGATAATATTTTTTTTGTCCCATAAAAAGTACATTTGGGCAGTTTGCCATATTTAATTTGAACGACCGTTCCACACTCTGTGTGCATCGATCTAACGCACACTTAAAAAGTAAACCGAATGTAAACCGGAAATCTTCGTGAACCCCCATCGGATTTTTTTTGTTTCCTCGTACATACAAAGCAACCATGATGTAAGTGTGTGATAGCATGACCAAGTAGTAAGAGTCAATTTTGTTTCCATCATATTTCGTTATCCTACCCTGATTCAGTCAATCTCTTCACTTCGATGTATTATGTGTCGCATCATAGTGTATAGAATGATCATAAAATCAGTGTGAACATTTGATAGGCTGAATATCGTAGTTTCCAAACTTTCCACAGAGTAAACTCAATGTCGCAATTGAATCAATTCACACGTTCTCGATCGCGATGCTAATGATACACCACCGTGTCAAACCGCTACTTTCTTGTCTAAGTAAATAGGTGACGATGAAAGAGACATGATCTGGAAAAAAATGAGGACGAGTCCCAGTGACTCCGGCACAGTAATGCACTGGTGAGTACTTGTCAAAAGGAGTATCAAAGACACATTCATTGACGAAAATAAAAGTTTCAGAGAAATGGCAGTCGGCGCAAAAGAAATAAAACAAAGTCTAGAAATTAGGTCCCGAGCTCTATTTTTCCTGGTTTATATGTGACAAACTAAAAAACCCAGAATGTCATAAAAATCTATGCATTTTCTGAGGAAAATGACAAATTCCTCTTAGTGATACTGCCCTCGTAACCGAGAAGCAAACGTCTTTGATTTCCCTCCATGCACCTGTTGTTCTTTGTCATATTTATTGACTGTGGGAGAATTTGAGATTAATATGAAAATTGATCATTTTCAAATATAAATAAATAGTAAGCGAAACTAAAAAATAAAAACAGTGAGAATGGATACGGTTTTATAAAAAAAATCTGGGAATCAATTGAAAGAGGCACATGGCGGGCCACCGATTTATTAAATGTGGGTGGCGCAAGGTTAGGAGAAAGGTAAATTACGGCTCATTAAATCGTCTCGGAAAATACCTATAAAAGTTTTAGGTATAATAAAAAGAGCTATTTTTACTTTTTTCATAGCCATAACTCCGACAGCAATCATCGTTACAACTGCTACAACGGGAAGGCCACAATTTCACTTTTCATGACTTGTGCCTCTAATGAATAGTTATTGATTTTTGGACATTCTAACGTATTTAGTGTATGAATAGAGCTAATATAATTTCCTAATAATAAATAACCATGCTGTTTGTATTTATCAACATTGTTATTTAAATAGAAGTTTTGAATGTTTTGGAGAGTGCAAAAGAAGAGTTAAATTATAAGAATAGAAGAGGAATCATTTGCCATTTGTCATTGCAAATAAGAATATTAATGTTCAGCCATTCAACAACGTCTCCTTGAACTTGTCTTAAGTGTAATAAAATAATTTGCACATTTTTATAACAAAATATGGACAATTAACTTTTCTATGCATCCAGTTCACGTGAAACAGAATTTTCCAGAAGAGAATTTTAAAAGATTTTAAATATGTATGCAGTATATCGTACTGCCAAATATTTGCAAAGCTAAACGATTTTGTAGCATAATTCGCTCTGCAATTGATTTTGATTAACAAACACCACAAACCGCAATCTCCATTTTTTATCTTTGTAAGTCTTTATGCTTCGTTTCTCTTTACTAATCAAAGATAAAGTTCACCGATCTTGTTGGTTGCTGATGTCATAAGTTGCCAATGAGTAAAAAGATTTAACGGTTTTCTTCAGCCAGTTTATGAACTTGTTTGTGATAAAAATGAATGCACTGATGTGATGACTGCAAACTGCATATCCTTGCGATAAAAGGATGTCAGTGCCTATCCTCATAATTCATAAAATACGAAACTTGCATTTAAAGTCGTATTTATTTTGATAGTGTATTTACGCAATAATTGGCCCATTAAAATTATAAAACACTCATAAAAACTTTGGTTAATGTAAAATAAATTGGTAAAGATGTGAAAATTTTTATATATAGCTTACCTTTCTTTTTATCTGAATTTCCTGTACAGAAAGTTGAAGGTTTTCCTTTTTAATACCCTTTCGTCAACTTTTCATATAAAAGATATGTTTAAATGGCTTAATTAAACAGGCGATAGCTTATCAGTTTCCGACCATCTCTTAGTTGCTAAAAACAAAACACGAATCGATATTTGTTCTGTTCTGTATGTAACTATCAAACTATAGCGTGCTGTTCTATTTTTTGTTTCTAAAAACGTTCATTTTCCAACCAATAGGTTTTTGAAGAAACTTGATTATAAGAGCTGATTGATTTGTTCACAAGTGATGACACTCACTAAAGTTCAATTGCATTGCAACTCCAGTAGTCTAGTCTTTTGCATTGGAGCAAACTAGTTACAAACCTGATTGACGGAACCGCTGAGGAAGCGAACTGATGAACGTATGAATGTTGAAAGAAGATTAAATATTTAGAAAATTAACCTTCAACCGTACTTTCTGACTTCCCTTTTATAAATACGTGTTATAAGTGATAATGTTAATTCGTGGGGAACACCTTTTCAATTAATTTTCAGCGACACAAGAGACGAATAAAATCAATATGACCAGTTTATGGTTGAAAAGCAGCTGTTCCTTCTGCTGGTTGAAACTGAAACGGGAACGTATATTTTGAAGACAGTAAAGTAAATGCAATATCCACAAAGTCAAGAGAATAAAAACTGGAACGGAAAGTGTTTTCGCGTGTGATCCAGTACAGACGACACATACATATAAAAGTAATGCGTTGCTGCTTCAGGAAAAATTGCTATAATCTGGTGGTATAAGAGCATTTCGCTTGTTCTTCCTTACATTGTATTGCAATGTTGCCAGGTGGAGAGGTTCTATATGATTCTGGTCCGACTTATGGAGTTAAGCTCTAGTAACAGTGTAATGAACGAGTCGCATTTGGCAAGTATAGAAGAAACGTTTCTCTTTGTATGAAGCTCCGAAACAACGCAACGGCAGCAGCACACCTTCAAGTCATGATCATGATGATCCTCTATCGGCTTTCCTTTCGCTTACTTATTACATTGTATTTATCTTTATATTCGCTTTTAACCCTTTTGCCTTCCATAACGTTCATTCATGTTGAAAAGTATTTTTGTTCGATTCGATGTGAAATGATAAAGACCCATCGATTCTGCGAATTTTTTCCATTTTAATCGCTTTGATGAGATGATGCTTCACTTCTTTGCAGTTTAATGAGAGATAATACATATTAGTATTATTTGCGAAATATGCATATCTCACAGTTCCATTACACGTATTCAGGTGGAAAAAAGATTATAAAGTAATTTTCGATTTGAGTGGATTCCCTGCGTAGGTGTTATTTATAACCAATAGCGTTTCATTTTTCATTACATTTGATTTGTACTTTTAATGTTGTGCACTCAGAGAAGAATTCAGTTTATTTGCGATAGAAATTTAATGATTAAATGGAATGACATTCTCTCCGTCTCAAGTTGTTTTTGTTGAAGTTCCGAATCTGCGCAGTATTTATTTTAAATGAAATGATGGAAGTTATCGATTAGTTACATATTCTCATAAAAATTCGGTTAAAAAAGCTCAGATCTTAACAATGTAAATTTGGGCCAATAAAAGTGTAAATAAAAGCGAATCCAGGGTAAAACAAACATGATCATTCTACTCACAATATTTTTTAATGAAGCATGACCTTTCGGGTAATTTGACCCGGAAGTTTGGATTGTTAGCATGATGGTAAATCATATTTAAGTATTGTAGACTTGTCGTAATGTTAATGCTCCTGCGAGAAAAAGACGTATGTTAAAATTATTTCGATTCATGTCGCTGTCGCCTTTAAAGTTCTCTCACTTTCTGGAGTCACCATAAAACTGCTTGAGCCACACAGTGGTAAACGAGCTCAACTTGGCCCATTACCAGTTTTCTGAAAATAAGTTGGGAACATGATTACCTCTGTTTGAGGTAGATTGCGCACAGTGCAGTCAGTGACCACTTGCGAATTACCATGTGGAGTCAGGCGTGGCTCAAAATTTTGAAGGGTTATGCGATTGGCTGTGTTAACAGAACTGCTGAAAGTGGCCAATGAGAAGTGGCCCTTGTTGAGCCGGCTTGGGATGCTTATCAGATATGTGAGAAACTCTTGTACGTTAAAAATATGCTTTACATGGGGTTGGGGAGACGCTTTCTGCAGACAAGTTCTCTTATTGAACACACACAGAGAGTGAGACAGAATACATTGTGTTATTCTGCACAAGCAACAACGCAACGCAACGGTAGCTCTCTATGTGTAGAACTTTTCCACTCAAGTATTTCCCTTTGTTCCCATCAACATTTAGTTGGCATTTAGTCCTCGAGCGTACTGGTTGTTTGTGTGTGTGTGAATTGTGCCTGCATGTTTTTCATAAGGAAAAGCAACGGCTTTTTCATTGAAAATTTTTCTCGTGGAAACGCTGTTGTAAGAAATAGCTAACGATTTCAATTAAAATCGTTGGTGCAGGGAAAAGGAGGAAGACGCCAAGTTTCCGAGTCTGCCTGCACATTTCAAAATAATTTCTATCTGAGAAAATCAAGGAACGCGACGCAAAACAAGATACGTAGTTTTGTGTAGCAGCGCTGAGGAGAAGGGAGTGAGAAGAAAGAGTTTACACAAAATATCTTGTAAGTACGCATTTTTGTGTGTGGTGCAGCAGGAAAATAAGCAGATTTCATTTACGTAGCAAATAGCAAAATAGAGTTTGTCTAAAAAAAATTGGCTGGAGTTGATTATCAGGGTATTATACACATGACTCGTTTTATCACACCAGTTTTGCCTCTGCTCTCCGTACAAGTCTAATATTTGACGTAACGTAACATTTTTTAGTGAGGTTACATTTGCAGTGGTGGTGGTGTGTACAAACGAACTTCTCTGTCAGTGTTTGCACTTACTTGGTGGTAGTGCAGAGAAAGAAAAGGAGGAGGAAGTAATTGAATGTTTCAGATGGCAAAGTAAATTTTGGTGTAGTTCTTACATTACACAACATAACAGCAGCGAATTCGCTCACTCTAGTTCTCCACTACATACATAATTTTACATAAAAAGCAGTAAAAAGAAGCCGGAGCAATAACACAATTAGCGGTAGAAGTGTCTTGGTCGATGCTACTGTTCCACTCACTCACTCACTTTTGCTCCATGCTCCTTTCTGTGTCACACACAAGAAAGACAGACAAAGCTGGAATATATATGCGTTTTTTTCTCCAGCAGAGCAGAAAGCCGATTGTTTTGCACACATTTTTTATAGGAAATGTCTAAATAAAAACCAGCACTTTGTATCAATCTAATACACGTCACGTGTGCATCCACAAAAAAAGTTGTGGAAATTGTGTTAAGTCACTGTCACTGTCTGTAGATAGTCGACGGATACTGCTATTTTGGAAAGTGTATGTATTGAATGTGAATATTATACCTGAACTAGTCCCATAAAAGATAAAATTGATCGCAAAAAGTTTTGGAGGGAAGGAAGTCCCTAATGGTCTTTTACCTGGTCGATTCAAGTGTATCGCATGAATTTCCTTTCTGGTTTTCTGTGCATTTTACAACAAAATTTTATTTCCCTGTCTTGTGTGCTTTACTGGTGAATTATGTAGTGTTTACAGTCTGACATCATATTGTCAAACGAACAAAGTCTAAAAAATAAAAGAGCTTCCTTTTCTCACTACATTGACGAGAAATACAAAAGAAAAGAAACTTCCTCCCATCTGCATTTACCTGCCATTTCAATTATTTGCCACATTAGTAATCTATTCTGTGAATCGTCTCTGTGGAATTTCTTGCAGAGTAAAAGTAATTTTATTTTTACAGGTTCTTTCCGTGTGCGACTGGATTACTGGAGATTTTGTGTGACGGGCAAGGAAAATAGATAATTGAGCTAGTTACATTTTTACATTGTATTTATTAGATGAACCGAGACAGCGTCGGTTTCAATGAAACATCGTATAGCTAAGTAAAAGTGGTAAAGTGTGCAAGAAGCCAGGAATTCCAGGTTTATCCTGATGAAGTGCAGTGCAACAAGAAAAAAGAGTTCTCGTTGATTGTGCAGAGTAAGGAAAGAAACGAACCGTTTTATTCATTTTAGTGTGCGTGTGGTGTTCTTGGGTTGGGTGCATTTCTCACTCAAAGCTCAACTGCTCGCATTTTCATTCTCTACTTTGGCTCGTCTCCTTTGTTTGTAAAGCACGATTTTGTCCTGTGAAAAGGTGTGAATGCATTCCTAGAAGTGTATAATTTACTCGTCAATTGAAGCGTTTCGGAAAAGTATGTTTTTGTAACGTGCCCGTGGTGAATATAAAAGCTTCCAAAATTCCTACCTCTGTGGACACCAAGAAAATGTATCCGGCTCCGACGAGACATCCGCCTGCTGGGGTAAGGGAAAGAAGTCATAAACTTTGTTAGATAGATAAATATTACTATTATTACTGTGTGTGAGCAAAAAAGAACATTAAAGTAACTACGTTGTAGTTGTAAGATATTTAGGTACATTTCTTTCACAAAGATAACGCATAGTTAAGGAAAGGTAGACAAAGATAGGCAAGCTTAGGCTTGTCTTTTTCACTCGGGATTTTTGGGATGGGGTTTTACTACACTTTAGCCAGGTTGCAGGGGACTCCTAATATCCTATCATGTTTCAAAATGTGACTTTTGTGAGATAAAAAAATGTAGGAGGAGATCGTTCGTAAAGCATAATTTCTCAGTATCTTTTCATCGTCATCTATTCACAAAAAAGGCGTTCGAGGAGTGGACTGAAATAATTAGCAAAAGTAGAGTACCTGAGTAACTCTGCTCGATGTGACTGCCTTGTCTGCAGTTGATTAGTTTAGCCTCACTACTGCAACCGTTTATGGAAAATTTGTCGAAAAAGGGAAATGCCCCCTCTCTGTGAATTGCTTTCAGTTTGCCTGTAGTTATGTACGTAAGGAATGCGGAATATTCTTATTACACTATTAGCCTTCGTCTGATGAATGAAAAGCTTGGATCATCATGAATAACGTAATAATAACATATAAATAAAGTTTTACTACCGGAATATTTCATACCAACTTTATTTATTCTGTGCCCCTTTCACTTGAAAGCGGTTTTCTCTGTCAAAATGCGATGTATGCACGACAGTAGAGCATTCACTATCGATCAATAATAAAAATATGTCATTGGATTCTTAGTGATTGCTGAGAACCGCTGGCACACATTGCAACAACTACTGAAACTGATACTATGTCCACTAAGCACTTTATGTAATGTGGCACGTGGAATCGGTGGAATAATAGAACATGTCACAGTCACATGTCATTGCGCTGCTTTATCGGACCAGTAGCTTTAATCATGATTATTTGAGATTTCGTAAAGATAATAAAGTTAAGTAAAAGCAAAATGCAGTTGCAATGTTTCAACTGGTAGAGAAATTTTATTGCTTCTTAATGTCAACATTCTACGATGAGAGCCAATGAAACGTCCAGCCTAAATGCATCACTTAAATTATTTATTTGGAAAATGTACAAATCTCGTGCTAGCTTTCAATCGCTTGAAATTATAATGTCGCACAACTACTGACCTTAAAAATAGGAAAACAGTGGACTAGACATTACTTTGCTTTGTGAAGTAAGTGCTTTGCTAACATACATACATAAAATTAAGTTGGCTGCTGAAAACACAACGAAATGTCACCGGGATCCTCTTCGATTACTAAACGCGACATTTTAAATGCTCATTATTCATTACTCAACTTGAGAAACACCACTGCTGGCTGATAAATCACCTTATTATATATCGGAAAAATACGCACTGTCGTCGACTACAACGGATTAAATATTTGAGGCAAAGCAAAGGCAAACTAAAAGTTTGGCGTATTACATTTTTACACTTGAGAGAAACGACGAAGAAAAGAGGGCACAAACAGAGGACTTCTTTCTTCTCCACCTCGAAATATTATTATTCTGATATTATGGATCCATATTATGAAAAGCAGTGCTGATAATAAAACCCAGTCACGTCATTCTTGGAGTATAAATAAATATGGGTATGAAAGTAGTATAATGCTTGATTCCTTCCTATTACAATACATACCTAACATAGTTTGTGCGTGCATGTGAAAACTTTTTGTCAAGTAGAAAAAAGTACGTAGATAAATAGATAGGAAAAAGAACCTTTTTCTCGAAGTTCGTAATAATTTTTTTCTTGCTTGCAAAGCGAAGGAAACTTCACAATATCACAATACCATGTGTGTAAACAAGCAAATAAAAAGTTTTTTTCTCTCCGGATTCTCATTGTTTACTTTTCACTACTTTTTATCTCATTGTGATGTGATGTCTCACAACGTATATTATTTGTTCAACGTGTTATGTGGAATAAAGTTTTGGACTTTATTTTGTAATGCATCAACTTTGCTTGTTTTAGATAAGGAAAAGTATTGAATAATATCCTTCGTCAGCAAACTTGCGTTTAAATGGACAGATTTCAGTTTGCACACAGAAAAGGGAACAGAAAAATGTCAGGGGATGTGATGACACGGCTACTTATCTTGTATGTATTTATTGATAGTGTAACAATCCGGGGAACTGAAAATTGAGAAAAATGTGATCAGTGATCACTTGATTTCATTATGCAGTTCTGCCAATAGCGATGCAATATTGTCGAATGAATTAATAACTTTGGTTTAGGATGGCGCTTGATTTGGCACAGGGCAGAGCGAAAACAATTATAATATAAATATTTGAAAATAGATACATAATACGGTCATATAAAAGGATTAGGTTTATAATAACTTTTCCAGCATTAAGTAATAAAATATTTTTTAAAGTTATTAAACTTTTGTATGGATGAATTAGTCAGTTGTAATAAGTACATATACACAACCAATTAAAACCGGATTGTGCTTATGCTAAGTTATCTTATGTAAAATTGATAAGTGGAAGGCGTGAATTTCAAGAAGCTAGTCATTTACACTTGCATAGAAGAGAGCGTCACATCACATGATTACTCAGCTTGGTCATTAATACTAATAAATAAAATTAGAGGTTGGACGGAGCGATGAGTTGAGCGGCAGCAGCAAGAGTTTGTCTACTTTTAGTCAGTTATACTTTGATGTTCCATAATGAGAACCGACTGACTTGATTCTTGTTTCGGCTCATTATTATTAATTCAGCTTTGTTTTGTTGTCCAGGTCCATCTTTCTTTGGAGTGCAGAGGACACAAAACAACAACAGCGTTAGAAGTTGAGTGGAAAGTAGAGTGTAATAAACGGGAAAAGGCAGAGATAGGCTGTTTGAACAAAGCTCATTTCTAATTTGTGTCCAAGACCGCTGCGTTTACAATGGAACCCGTTCAAACTGAAATTGTTTGCTTTATTATGATTAGTCGCAGTTGCAGAAGAGAACTGTCCATTTGATTATATTATAATTATGACATTGCCAGTTGATGGTCGATGGTTGCTTCACACCAGTGTCAGCGGTAATCTATTTTATGAATCATGCAAGCAAACATACATGCGAAAGACGTATTACTCTCAATAATGCAAATGCATTGCTTTTGCCGAAGAGAAGACAAAAATGTTTCAGTTCCTACGAAAGAGAGAAAGAGAATGAAGGAAACACATTTTCAACGAAAATGTACCTCGACACGCAACGCACACTTTTTTCAATATGTATGAGCAATTCGTTGAGAACGAAAGAGCTTAAAACCGTGCAGTCAAGTAATGAAATGAGAGGGTAAAAATAGACTTTTCACAGCGTGTCGCAGTGTTAGCATAATTCGTAATCGTAATGTATATAAAATATGCCCAACATTTTAAATATATCGACCCAAAGACTTCTCAAGTTTAGAAATACGAGAGTCACTGAGTCAGACTAATCCCGTTTAGGCATATTATGCTTAGGTGATTTGATGTGTGGTAAAACTGGCAAATATGAAAGAGAGAAGTGATGAATATGTACATTTCTTGCTTTACATTGTATAGCTTCGGACGTATAATTTTAGAGCGCAATGGCGTAACATCGTATTATGTATGTATCAGTATTATGGTAATGGGATTAGTGCACCATTATACCATACCGCTCTGCATTCTGCAGAAGTGACCGAGTATGTGCATTACTTTTTATACCTACTGACACAAAACAAGTAATCTTATGTCTTTGCCAAATTATGTCAGTATTTTAGATTTCGTATGTACATATCAAGTCTCTTTTTTCTTCACTTCGCACTCAAACTTTGCAATGCTGATGAGATGGGTTTGTTTGATGGTTGGTTAGGCGAAATGGGTTTTAGTTTCAAGCGACAAGAATGTGCGCTTGCTAAAAGAAGAGAAAAATGTTAATGTCATGTTTCTTTTTTTACAAACTGTGATGTGATGGCTTGGAAAAAGCTGAAGCCAATATTTTTTAATATAAGCATATATCTCTACCGTTGAACTTTAAAAGTATATTTCCAACTGCTCCAAATGACGAAGTAATTTTGTTTCTCCATTGACTTGTTGACTGACTGCACTGTGCATTGCTTAAGATTGTCATGTTGTTTAGTTTGGAACCGAAAACAGGACATTTTCAAAACTTTTTTGTGGAGCTCATTTCGATGATTTTCAAAGAGTCTAGGAAAGGAAAGGCAAGTCAAATGAAAAAACAATTTTGGCTCATTTGGCAGGTTAAAAATGTCATAATACTTAATGATCACTCAGCATTCCTTGTGCTGCAGCTTGTTTTACTTAACTAACACGGAGCGAACATGTGCCATAAATCTTTGAGTAAATTTGTGTTACACGTTACGTTACGTTGCATTACACTGCGCTACCACTGTATTTATTTATTGAACAATGTACTCATTAATGTCCCGTTACGTGGAGCGTTCAAAAGGTAGTCATTGAGGCATTCCCTGCTAATAAGTTCACTTCATAGTAATTAAATTATATCGCGAGTGCAATTTAACAAGGTTCGCAGCGGTATTTTTCCCTTTTGGGCGTGCAGCAGCTATGAGCAGCAGACACGCTGCAGTAAGTTGGAAGGAAAACAAGGAATTGTTCTCCTTGTTATACAAAGTGCTACATAATAAATAAAATCAAGAATGCATGTGCACGAGGCATGCGTTTTTATTTAGGTTGTTTAGTAGAGAACGCGCTGTGGTATAGCACCATCCGTCGCTATTTATTCGCTATAAAACATTTTTAATATCGACTGTCCCGTGTGTAGAAGAGCGTTTACCGTACCTACNACCATCCGTCGCTATTTATTCGCTATAAAACATTTTTAATATCGACTGTCCCGTGTGTAGAAGAGCGTTTACCGTACCTACGAAATATTGTAAGACAAGGTTTTGCGCAAGCCGAGTTGAGTCCAGATTAGGCTAGGTTGGTTACATTGCATAGGCAGACGCAAAGGACGGAAGCTCATTAACCTTGTCATAAATTTCAGTCGTGGTTGCAGATAAGCAAAAAACTGAATTCCGTACGTACCCGCACACATTACGTATGAGACTGTAAAACCAGTAAATACCAGTAATCATTTCATTCTTCTTCGATGGACGATATGGTCGATTTCATTTGAGTCGAAGACGTTTTTATTTTGAGGAATGACGGGACGAAAAAATAGGCACACACGAGTGAGGTCTTTGCTTTCTCTCTTTTTTACCTATATTGATCACTATCACGCAACACAAATAGGTACTTAAGAAAACCATTTGGTTCAGTTTTTATATGATTATACTAGCACATGCGGCGCTCTTAACTCACTCTATTTCCTTATAAGACTGATTCACCTAGGTAAAGGTATACAATCCCACATTTCTATGAATTGTACCGTGGAAAAGAGCTTAGTTTAGGAAACACATTATAAAAATGTTAGTAGTAGAGACGAAGAAAAATAAAGCAGTGGGAGTGGGAGATGATGAAAAAGAAAAAAAGAAAGGGGAAACTGGAGAGAATCTCGCTATTGGTTCATAGCACGTATTTATTTGTCGAAGAAGAAAAAATCTCTTGAGAATTATACCCTGCTCCCTCTGAGGGTTATTAAGGTTAAAGGTTCGTTTTAAAAAAAGGTGAAATCGAGGAAAATGTTTTTTGTATGACTGGTTCGATGATGTTGTTGATGATGAGGATGATGACGAAGAAATATTCCGAGCTCTCTCCAACTGAATAGTTGCCCTGTTGTCGAGTCGAGTAAATCAGAAGTACCAGGAGCAGCACCACCGGCAATATTATTTTTGTATGTGTGTATGTACATGTTTTATGATATGATAGTAGTAAAATATAAGCGGTGTGTGGAGAAAAGCATTATTTCCATCATGTTCTTTTGCTCAAACTAAACTAAAGTGAGTCTGAGTTGATGATCACGATGATGATCCAGTTGATTTTTTTTTCTTACGGTTTTCTAGGCCCCTCCTTCTGGTGGAGGACCCTTGAAGTTTACCATCGCCGAAACGTTGGAGAGGATCAAAGAAGAATTCAATTTCCTTCAAGCTCAGTATCACTCGTAAGTGTTCCCTTTTATTTTTCATTTTAGACGGTAGTGTACTCAAGTACCTGTTACGGGTTCAACTGCATTACATAGCTCTATCTGTATATACTACTGCTGTTCATACTCATCTGGAGAATTATTTGTGCTGCTAAACCCAAACCTCTGTTATATAAATATAATGAAGAAGAAAATGAGGAGAGAAGTAAAGTGGCAAGGCAGTGGTGGATGGATGGATGGACTGAAGAGTGGAGTTGAGAGTATAGTGGAGTCGTGATAATAATAATACGCAGCAATAATCATGACCGTGATGATAATTCTAGGTGAACTACTCTTGTATAAATGTAGTAATTCCCAGTTTTTGAGAAGAGCCTGAACTGGCTGCTTCTTGTGCAATACAACAGAGTTGGAGTGAGTGGTTAGTGCGGGTATGCAAGTGTAAACTACAAAATTATACCTGGCTAAATTGAAGCTGCTGTTGTACATATTTATATTGTATTGCATGCTTCATACTTCATTCCAAAGAGACTTTGGTCTTTCCCTCTGTCTCCTGAGAAGAGCCTCATTCATACCTCATAAATCTTTTTTTCGACACACTGGAATGCTCTTCGTGTGTACGCTTTACATGGATCGGGTTCCATGATTATTTTTGCTAGGGAAAGACCTGAGAGGGAGAAAATGTATGCAGTTGTTATGTTATTATTATTATTTCTGAAAACCTCTTGAGTTGAATATAAGATTTCCCTGCCTGTCTTTTTCTCACAATAGCCCAAAAACGTAAAGCAGACATATGTTTTTGTTTAACAAGTAAGCAAGAGAAAAGAAAATAGTGCTAGATAATGGAGAGACGAAGAAAGGTTTGGGTCTGGGTTGTTGAGATTTGGGAAAGATGAAAAACGGGTTTTGTTTGTTGCACCAGGATGATTCCTGCTCCATGTACAATAATATTAGATGGATGTCATGTCAAATGAAATAATAATAAGTTTCTCTTCTGGCAACAAGTACATAATATTACATGCTCGGGTTCGGGTCTGGGCTAGGCCAAAGCTTCATCAGAAAATAGAAAAGGAACACTCCTCTTCATTTCTAAATGCTTAAGTAGTACGCTGACGAAGTTCAGCTTTTCGATTAAGTAAATGTGTTATTATGTAGCTAAATATTGAATTGAGACAGAAAGTGTTCTTGAGTCAATCGCTCGGTTGTTTGCCATCTTATCATGTTTTCATTAAAATATCCCTACGCTGTCTTCAGGCATATCGCGTTACCTACGATCATATTTTTTGTAACTGGTGACGTCAGTATTTTTAGTGGATCGAATCGATCTTGTTTATGCAATTTGATCCGTTCGCTTCGTTACTTACTCAACTGAGAAGGAAAGGAGTGAGAATAAAAGCGACTCCGTACATTAATTATAGGCCGTCTTCAATTACATTACATCAAGTAAGTGGAGAGTCGCTTGATATCACCGCTGCTCTCTTGTTATTCTTTTACAGTGAGCGACGATTGGGAACACTTAATTTTTGGGCTCTGCTATTTCTGGGCTAATCAATAAGAAATGGAAGTTGTCTATACAAATGTAATTTGGAATGAGCATTGTAGTGGCTGATTTTGACTCTGTCAGAACATGTTTACAAGCGGACAGCAACAGCTACAGCACAGCTCATTATTATAATTACCAGAAACCGTGTTCCTTTTATATTGGACCCATTTGAATTCTATAAAAACAAAATGTCCTTTCTTGTAATTGATTATTTTAAAACATGGTTACAGAACATGTTCAAAACTAGCTAACATTCACATATGACATTTTTAAAGGTTATTAGACTCAATATTCTGCACGCAAACAGCAACGTTTACTCACAATTTATTATATTGGCTCGTTCAAGTGATTACTGTGAATTTCGACCTAATTCATTTCTCATTTTATCACCAGTGTCAACTGAGTCGAGTCGTTGCACATGTATCAGTGAAGGAATCGAGGCGGAACGAGACAGTCTATTCTGGCTAATTCTCCTCATAAAGTTAATTTTTGTCATCCAACCAATTTATAAACACATTACACTGCAGGCGCCTTCAACTAACTCGCACTCTCTCGAGAGATTATTCTCTTCAACCACACGTCCTCATGAACAGTCTAACAAAGTCCTACTGAATTTATCCTAGTATTACGTTGTTGCGTGCGTGGGTTGCCTCAAGCATGATTCGGGTTAATTTGACGAGCGAACCAAAAAACACGGGAGGATCCGTCAATGTCATTCTTAAAAAACCAGAAGTCGTCTTGACATGAAGCAAGGCAAGAATGACTGAGGAGAGAAAAAAAGTAAAAAGCAAGAAGAGGACCGGCAAAGGCAACAAAGCATTCACATTTCTTCTCCACACAAAAAGCCAAAGCGAGAGAAAAAATTAGATTACACAAATGGATAGAATGTTATTACTGCGGCAGAGCAACTTGAACACAAACAATAATGACGATGATATTGTACTAGAGCCAAAAAAAGAAATTTGCTTTACTTTAGATTTTATTATTATATCATATCACTTTACGTCCGCATGCAATTAAATAGTGACTCCGGTAATAAATAACTTGTCTCATTTTGTGAAGTGATAAGAAAAAACAAGAAGCTACATTCTCAGAGGATAAACATTTACTTTAGAACATAAATATAAGGCGAAGAGTTGGAACGTTTCTCTTAAGACAGAGTCACGGGAAAAGGAAAGACATGACACTCCATGACTCTGCTGCTACAAAAAAGGAATCAACAAAACAGAACAAAAACGAAGCGTGAAAAGGAGGTTTCAATAAAAAGCAGTAAAAGACTTGTTTGCTA
Organism: Cyphoderus albinus; assembly: GCA_021029165.1. Lineage (NCBI taxonomy): Eukaryota > Metazoa > Arthropoda > Collembola > Entomobryomorpha > Paronellidae > Cyphoderus > Cyphoderus albinus. Next base: position 5,844 of record VYYJ01001636.1, on the reverse strand, counting down.
CTTGACTATCAGTAATAGGGACAGGCAGTCAGGAGACAGAAGAAGAGAGGCAATAATGCACTGCATTGTTTACGTAGGAAGGAAGGAACACCACTTTACATCTGAAGGCACATCAAATGAAATGAACTCTGTGGAGAACTGACTTTACAACAAGGAAATTTGCCATGCCCATGCCCAACGAAACTTTTTCTTTCTCCGTCCCTCACTAAAGGTTGTTAAGGTCGGCTGTGAGGACGTCGGCGATGAGGATGATGAGGGTGTACTACTACAAGTAAAGCAATAAAAATCTAGTCAGTCTCTCTCACAGAAGAGGTAATAAAATAAGTGGAAGAAAAGGGAGTTCCTGTCATCTCAACATATACATACAGATACACGCATAAATATTTATGTGTAGTCGATCTTTCTTGCTTATATACGTACGAAGAAAATCTATAAGAAAATTGAAGTAAAAGGGGAGAGAGAATAAAAAAGCGCTGCTTTTAATCTATTAAGTGTATTTCTTGCTCTTATACCATTACCGTTTCTATTACCTATTATTATCATCATCTTTTTATGACGTGGTCCTCCGCTGCTCTCCTTCCAGTTGTAATCAACTGAAAGTCAGAAAAAAAACTTGCTGTCAGTGGAACGCTCGCGTATAATAATGCATTTAACAATTTTCTTTTTACTGTTTTTTTTCTTGGAGGCTCATTTATATATTTATTGGGAGGAGAGCGACCGAGGCAGGTAAAAAATAGGGTGAAGTAAAAAAGTTTTTTTCATGTGTGGAGGCAGTATGAAGGAAATATAAATACAATCAGAAAAAAGCATGATGATTGTGATGACCATTGAAATCTAAATGACTTGCTATATCTTACATGTACGGGTATTTTATCTGCTACATTGTTAAGTTACGGCGTGTCTTGTGTTTAGCTTTGGGATTAAATTAGGCAAGACGGATGATAAGGATGAAAACGGTATTACGTGTAACTCTGAGGGATGATAATGATGTTAAGCTAATGTGTCTACTCCAAAATATGTATGTACATACATACATGAAAAATGTAGACTAGACTAGACTAAACGTTTAAATTCGGTTGGACCCAGCATGCATTCCTTAAACCCTTCCATTCCATTTTTAAAAGATGCATGCCTGAATGCAGTTTACTTTGGTTTCGAATTTTTTTCTTTAAGTAACAGCAGCGACTTCTGCTGTCATTTCGTTTTTTCTTATTTCGCCTTTTATTCCGGGATAACGCTGTTGAATAAGGAAATGGGAGGGCATTATCGTAAGCAGTAAACAGTTTTCACATGTCATCATCCTAAAATTGATATGAATGCTTACATGTGTTCCAGCCTAGATGCAGTAATATGTACATAAAACTGATTGCTCTCAAGTCACCAACTGCATAGGTATAAGAAGAAACGTCTCTCTGATGATGATGACGATGATAGTGATTACTACTACGCACTTCACTATTATAATCACAACAAAACGAGATAGCACAATTTTTTGTACCTCAATGTATCATTATTGTTTAGTTTGCTACAGCTTTTTGGTATCTATCCATCAGACAGAGAGGGATCCATAACCTCATCATCATTATAGAAGCGTTTTGTTGTGCCAGGGATCGTTATGAATAGTCAATTGTAGCAGGGCAAAAAAGAGGCAACAACTTTGACGAATGAAACTTTCTGTAGTTCTTCTAATAACAATGAAATGTAGTTTGATGATGATGTGATGGTACCTCTTGTTCTTCTCGCATTAGAAGTTAGTTACTCGAGAATAGAATGGAAAAAATAAAGGATGATGATGATGACTTGATGGAGATGAGACCTTTTTGTTGAATTACCATGTAAATGTATATAGAAGACGAGAATGTACACAGAAAAAAAAATTGACTGACATGCTCGCTCGCTACAATAAATATATACATTAAATAGGAAGGACTTGCTGAATTACCATGTAAATGTATATAGAAGACGAGAATGTACACAGAAAAAAAAATTGACTGACATGCTCGCTCGCTACAATAAATATATACATTAAATAGGAAGGACCGCGCGTATAATAAACATGGATTAGTTTTATGCTCATAGCCACAGTGTATAATAAAAATAATTCTTATTTTCCACTCAAATTCCTTTTTCCCTTTTTTGGCTCGTTTACCTTTCTCTTGGAAGTTGGTGGTGGTTCAATATTTACCTACTCACTCGCAGTCAGTCCTCTGTCTCGTCAGGCGAGCAAATAACAAAGTGAAAGCGAGAGGTGCTGCTGTTCTGCTGCTCCGTGCTGGTATAATATTTATTGAGTGGACGTAGGACACAACTAACTAACGCTGAAATGTCAGTCAGTCTCGTCAGGCGAGCAAATAACAAAGTGAAAGCGAGAGGTGCTGCTGTTCTGCTGCTCCGTGCTGGTATAATATTTATTGAGTGGACGTAGGACACAACTAACTAACGCTGAAATGCTCGTGTTTTGCTAGGTCATTTGTCATGTTCCCTCTTTATAAGTGTGATGTTCACATTTTCTTTTAACAAGAATGCCGTCTCATGTGTTTATTACAGGCCGAGATGAACGTGCAGAATTATGGCACTACCGAATAATAAAATAAAATAATGTTGTACTTAACAGTAAATGAGGGATGAGTTGAGTAAACAAAATAAAATAAAATCCTGCCTTTGTACAAGTCAGAGATTGACTGATGTTTTTATAATGGAAAATGGAAAATAAAGCAAAGCAGGGATTTATAGAGGCGACCAAGAAGAATGTAGTAGGAGGAACAATGCGTTTATTATAATTCAATCGTAAAGTTAAATAATTTTCCACGGAGGAAAGGAATCACAGAAAAGGTTTGGCTAGCCAAAAAGAAAATCCGCTTTGAATGGTGATGTCTTTGTGATTAGTGGTGGTGTGGTATGGAACACGAAAATAAAGTCATATTATGCAGAGTGTAAGCAAGCAGACAATGCAGAAATATTAGATATGCCACATTTTTCTGCCTTTTTTATAATGGAAAATGGAAAATAAAGCAAAGCAGGGATTTATAGAGGCGACCAAGAAGAATGTAGTAGGAGGAACAATGCGTTTATTATAATTCAATCGTAAAGTTAAATGATTTTCCATGAAGGAAAGGAATCACAGAAAAGGTTTGGCTAGCCAAAAGAAAATCCGCTTTGAATGGTGGAGATGTCTTTGTGATTAGTGGTGGTGTGGTATGGAACACGAAAATAAAGTCATATTATGCAGAGTGTAAGCAAGCAGACAATGCAGAAATATTAGATATGCCACATTTTTCTGCCTGAATCTTCGTTCAGTTGCACGCTTGAAAGAAAATCTTTTTTTTCTCTAATAACATTATTGTTGCTGTTGCTATTAATACACATATAGCACACAAAGTTAAGACGCAAGAGATGAGGTACCACAAGCAAAGGCAAGAGCAAGGCAAGGGAGTTACAACAATGCACAATATTAGATAAAGAGACAGACAATGGGACATTGTGCAGAGTTTGATGATACCCGTCGTCGTCTGTCCGTCCTCTGAGAAGTGGCAATGGCAATGTTCGTTCGTACGACCAAATCTCTCGTTAAATATAATCCACCATGAAAAAAAAATCATTCAGCTGAGTTAAGCTTATCCAGGATTTACACGAGAGATATATCCTACACGTCTGTGCTGATTACACTGCTTCGTGCTAATGCACTTTGAGCTTTATATTTTTACTTTACACGCTATTAGTATATGCACAATTTGGAAATGGTGGAGAAATATAATAATAAAAAAGGAAAACCCTCACTGTATTTAAGAGTATTAAAGCAAATAAGTATAAGAAAGCTGTTGTGTTGTGATATGAAAAGTTACCTTCCATGTTCGATGACGATAACGTTCCTGATGACGATGAAAGAGCGATAAAGGGAGAAAAAAGTGTACAAAAAGGCTTTAAGGTGGCAGACACACATTAGACTTTATTGTGCGAGCCGTGTAGAATAGAAAATGGAGAGAAAGGAAGAAAGAAGGTATGCACTTGGCATTCAATCTTTTCATCTTAGAAACATCTCATCATCATCGCCATCGTCATCATCAGGATGAATGCCTTTTCATAGGTAATTCAATAGCCAAAATCGTAGCGTTGGCTTTATTATTATTATTCTCTTTTCCTCCGCCTTGTCAAGCACAAGCATAGCATAGCATAGCAGTTTCTCATTCCTGCTGCTTTTTCCTTCTTCTTGGGCACCAAAAAAGAGGATCAAAGACAGGATCAGAGAAAATTGCCTGTTTTTTTCTCTCACCAAACACTGGGCGGCCCATAAAAAACTCGGTGCTGCTGGAAAAGTAGTAAAGAATTATATTAACACTTGTGAAACACTCTGACTGACGCACGGTGTAGTTTTATGCTTTTTACATGCATGTACCAGTGGAAGCCATAAATGAATAATAGTAATTTTAGGTTTTTAGCCAGTTCCATTTTCCACCGAAACGCTCATCCATTTTGAGGCGGAAAGGAAAAAACGAACAGGGAAAGGAATCTAAATAAATGGAAAACTTTTTTCGTTAGCCTAGGTTCTTCAGCAACTTGTATAAGAAGGCTGACTTGTACTTTGTTTTGTGGTGATATTGTTGTAATAACAAAGAGCACGCTATGTGGTGTGCTCGCTCAGCAAAGGTCGAAAAAGATTTCTGAAATCATCACAGGTACATGCTTAATAATACTCGTTTGTGTGTGTGGAGCAATTGCTATTGTTGTTGTTGTATTTTGTTGACGATGAATCATGTGAACTTTAATCACAATCATCGCTTCTCTTTTTTATAGATGTTTGGGTTTGAGGCTGAGAATGTGAATGAGAAAAACGATCCTGCCAATGATAATGTAAGATAATAGCATACTGCCAAAGTGCATATAACATAACCATCTGCTACGTAATATTTTTATTACTACCTACATAAATAATAATGTTATGCAGTGGTAATGATTACGGGCATAGCATCGTATTGTTCGTGGTAAAAGTGTTTTTTTTTTCAGTCAGATATGGAATGATCTGACCATATTAATAAATATTTGGGAGGAAAAAGCTTAAGGGAGAGAGAAAGAGTAATTGCAGAAGACAAGAAGAGGAAAGGAGGAATATATTAGATTTTTAATCATTAGCTCGCATATTATTCTAATATCATTCTTCATTCTCTTCTTGAGGACTTCCCGTGCGGATATTTTACGTGTGTTATGTTGCATTCCACGTTGTTGTGTCTAGCTCTGAGTTGAGTTGAGATAAGATGGACCAAGCAGTAGTTTTTATTTTATTATCAGAAGTGTTTCAGCTTCAAAATGAGAAGAAAAAACAAGTTAATTTTTTTTGCCGTGGTAAATCTCTTGCGTGGTGTAAGTTTATAAAGTGTATAGATAAAACATTAAGTGGTTGGTTGCTTTTGGCGCACAGCATGGTCGGATGATTTCAAGTATTATACAAGGAGACTCATGAGTGTGAGTAAGTAAGGAAGGGAGCGAGAGGTGGAATCAGGGAAATCTAAAAAGAAAAGGAATAAAGCAGAAAAAAGGATCGTGATGATGATGATGATGTTGATGATTATCATGATCATGATTATTATGAGATATGAAAAGAATGAGTTTTTTTTGTATTCTAGTATTTCCTAAAGATGGACAATTTTATACTTCTTGTGTGCAGGGAGTAAAGTGAGTAAGTAAAGTAGTGCTGTGCGGTAATAATAATTATGGCGGTGAAGCAGGAGAACATAGTTTAGAGTGGTGGTATAATACTAGACGACAAGCAATATGTACACTATTATTTCATCCGACCATCCCCAAAATTACTTTCGTTTGATTATGTGATTCCATGCTACAGCGTGAAAT